>NW_020872706.1:269723-274723 GCF_003789085.1 Penaeus vannamei
CCATACGATGACTCACGGTTGGTAGATGACCACTAGCGAATCGGACCTGATCACGTGACTTGATTTCATTTAGAATTCCAATCAATCTATTCACATGAATATTTGAGCTCACTGGAAGTATTTGGCAGTGAGAGTTGATGATAGCTTACTTTGACGTCCCTTCTATGTTGCTTGGGCAAAATAACGATGCATTTTACAAGGATTTTGGGATAATTCTCAAGAAAATGAATGGGTTATTTTGAACTTTAAAGAGATGCTATTAAATAATTGTATGGTTATTAATCTCAGTCTTAAAGAGAAACTATTAAGCAATAATTTTATTAATCTAAGACTTTACCTGATATTAAACCAAGACTTAAACATATTCTATTAAGCAGAGACTTCAAGAAATACCATTAAACTATTATGTTACTATCAAACGACATTCATTCTTGTAATTTCTGGTACTCAGTTACTCGTCTACTGATATGTTCACCGATTGTCCACGATATCTGAAAAGTGTTATTCTTTATCAAATTCGTCGACACGTTTTAAAAGTATTTTTTCCGTGTTTACAACGTCGACATTATGTTTTCATTTTTTTTCTTTATTCTTCAAGCCAGTTCTGTTAACTCCTTTCCACACCTTTCCCTATTCCTTAGAGTTATTTCTCATATCCTCGTCTTTCTCCTTTTTTATTTTTTTTTCTTATTTTCTTCTCTTACTCTTTGTTGAAGAGTTTTCTTAGCGCTGTTTTCCTTTTACTTCCTTTTCTTGCCTGTATTTTCGCTTCTTTGTGTGTTCTCTCGATACGTTTGAACATTCTCCTTCTTTCTCTTAAAGCTTTCACTTTTTCCTAATTTTCTCTCTGTTCACTGCTTTTAAAATTAGACTTTAAATTTTCTTTGTCTCCTCATTATCTACCATTGTCTGAAATCTGCCTGAAGCCAAGCTGAAGGGCATCTCTTTGTTCTTTTAGGAAACTTCATTCCTTCTTCCGAATTCTTTCATTCCTTGCCTCTGTGGAAGTTAAATTTAGTTATTCATCTTGTGTTATCTTCCTTTGTTTACGTTTTTAAGTGAATGTAACGCTAGCTTGTATTAGAAAAGTAATCTTACTCTTTGTTGAGTTTCTTTGAGTTACAAGGCTACCTTCTGGGAGTGTCACCTTTGGAAAGAGTGTTCGTTGTTATTATATATATATATATATATATATATATATATATATATATATATATATATATATATATATATATATATATATATATATATATATATATAATGAAAGATGAATAATGCACTACCGCATTTTTTTACATGAATATTTATAACCTCTTTGTCAGAATTTACTAAAGAATCTCGTTCTTTATGTCCCTCAGCTATTTCATACTTCCATACACCAGATTCTCGATGTTTTTTTTCTTCTCCTTATATTGCCAATAAATCTAGAATTACGGTATGTCTTGTGCGGGAGATGTCATCAAAGAATGTCCTCTTTATTACTACCATCCGAGCTATAAGATATTGCCGCTTATGCTAAAATTATATGACAGAAGACCAAGCCATCCTCCTCTTGAAAGCGCTCTTTCTTCACAAAGTATATCCTTTAACATTCCTCTGTGGCAGGATGTGTGTTAGATACCGTGTCTTTGAATAAGCTCTTCTTAATCCATTTGATCCTGACTATGCTGTCACAAGGAGTGGACTAGTCATTTGCTAGTCCTGTCATTACCATTTAAAATTTTCTGGCCTTTTGGAAGGCTTCTGACAGATGAGTGTAGATAATGCACGTGGTTCAATTGATTTAATATCTTATTCTTTGATTGGAGAATACGACCATCTCGGTGGTAGACTGCTTATCAGTACATAATTAAAAATGCGACTGAAGCCTTAGCTATTGTCGCTTCAACCCCAACGCTAAGGAGAAGATACTGTGTGCTTATCATTGTTGGTAAGGAGGGACGTGGCAATGGTCCCACCTCCTTGCCACTTTGTTGAGATAAGATAAGTGAATGGCGCCTTGTTCGTTATATTCCGTTTAACCCATATATCTATAGGGTACACAATTGTCCGTATCGTGTTACAGTATATTATTTATCTATGGGGCATCTCTCTACCTCCATTGGGCGACTCATCAGCTAGCACTGGGAACATATGGGTATCGCAGCTCCGACATATGGCGGTGTTTTGCAATACTTGCAATATTCTGTATCTTAAAACATACAGGGGGAGAGGGGGAAGGGAGAGAGAGGGAGAGGGAGAAAGGAGGGAGGAGAGAGTGAGAGAGAGGGAGAGAGAGGGGAGAGGGGGAAGGAGGGAAACATGAGAAGCAGAGAGAGAGAATGTGTGTGTGTGTGTGTGTGTGTGTGTGTGTGTGTGTGTGTGTGTGTGTGTGTGTGTGTGTTGTGTGTGTGTGTGTGTGTGTGTGTGTGTGTGTGAGAGAGAGAGAGAGAGAGAGAGCGATCAGATGTTTACCAGATAAAATTGTAGCCTGGAAAAAACAAATAAAAAAATAAATAAAACTGATAATACCAGGCAATTCTCCGTAAAGCGGTGTTGTATTACCTTATTGGTCGAACAGAAACTCGATATAGGACAGGCTATAAAAGTTCTCCGTAAACCTTTTTTTTCTAAGCGTTCTTGTTAAATCGTCTGTCATACTTCCTATCACATACTACACTTTTACAGTATTTGCGTTAGGGGGCAATATTTTCATTCTTTTTCCTCTCTTTATAATGGAGCTTGAATTATAGACATTTTAGTGTAAACATGTATGCTGCTTAATGGAACTTTTATGAGGTAGTATGGATTCAAAAGTGGGCCCATGCTTTGAGCCTATTAACAATTTATTATTTATATATTTTATAATAGGATATTATACATTAATTACCTTATAATCAGGTCCAGCGAATGGAAAGCACAATCAGTGATACCGTGTGAGGCTCTACTTCCCGGCGACCATTACCGTCACAATCCTTGTCGTATAATAAACATGTACAGGAGGTTCTCGACCTCGACGATGGCGTCGTAACCCGAATTTTGACGTAAGTCGGAACACACCAAAATACAGGACATGTAGGTACGTACGTACATAAGCACTGAAGTCACTCACTTATGCTAATGCAGTGTGTAAACATGTATTAAGGTCGTAATCTAAAACATGACACTTCTATGACGTACATGAAAACATGGCTAAGGCTAAAGGAACACATGGAAGACAAACTGTAAACACTGTACATATCTCTAGCGTCGTATCCACGAAACGTCGCAAGTCGAGACGGTCGTAGACTGAGGACCCCCTGTACATGAAACTTATTTGAAAGATGGTATTAGGATGGACAGTATTTTGCACGTGGCTTTGGGAGAAACTGCATTACCAAGCGAGGGTGCAACTTGTGTAATTGAGGCAGATCTTGAGGGTGTGAGAAAAATAGGGACAGTGTTGAGGGGGAAGCTATCAGGGAAAGGGAAAAAAACGAGGGACTGAGCGTAACCTCTGTACTCCTTAAACACATGTATAGCCCCTTTCTGCCATTGCTATCAGTATTTACTATTCTATCTGGTGGATGATACGATATTGCTATCAGTATTTACTATTATATCTGGTGGATGATACGATAAAAGATAATTTCCTACGCTACAACTTTTATTCAATGTAGTGCTTTCATATGTGTATTTCATTCTATTTCCATTACAAATAACACATTTTCACATATATACGTATACGTTGTATATCTGTAATAATCTCTTCCTGTTGTGCTATGCTGTAGTATTTTTTAGACAAAAACCACACGTATTAACATTCATTTTTCACTTCTTACTAACACGTGTTAGGTAATGGACATGGAAAAAATGTCATAACGTAACATATAAGATTGAAAAAAGAGAGAAAAAATATAACTTCCAACATGTATTGTACAGGATGAGCTTTGAATAATATGAGTGATAAATGAATGACTGAATCAGTGAGGACTGAATGAGTGAGTGATGACTAAATCAATGTGAATGATAAGTAAATGTAAACGACAGTGATGAGTGAATGGCTGTGAATGAAATTATGTCTGAATCAGTGATGAGTGATGAATGAATGAATGTGATGAAAGTAATGAATGAATATGAGTAGTGAATGAGTAAATGTGAGTGATAAATAAATGAATGGGAGGGATGAATGAATGAATGTGATGAAGGCATGAGTAAATGTGAGTTATGAATGAATGTAGATGACGCATGAATGAATGTGAGTGATAAATTCATGAATGAATGAATGAATGTAAATAAAAAATGACTGAATGAATGTGAGTGATGAACGCATTAATGAATATGTAAATTATGAATGGGTGAAGATAAATAAGTGATGACTGGATGAGTGTAAATATGAATGATGAATAACTGGTGCGTTGCATATGGATTGGATTAGAGAAGATAACATCAACAAAGATTTTTTTTTTTTTTTTTTTTTTTTTTGCTTTTGGAAATGTTACAAAAGCGAATTACAAATATCGTCTATATCTAACTCTTAAAATGAATCATCTGAACAAACTACTTCATTATATTTTGTTCAACACTTTACATCCACAAAATTAACCATCCTTGTTCATACACTTAGAAAGAATGTTAAATCTTGTTCTAGTGAGTGACTGCTGGACACGTGTTATACAAAACGTGTTTGTACAGCACTCTACCGTATTCCTTTCTCTGTCCTACGTTAAACAGTGTCCATAAAAACATTTATAATCCGTTTAGTGTTTCACTGTGTTGCTTATTTAAAGGATTTTACGTTTTTCATTGATATGCCTTTTTTTTTTTTTTTTTTTTTTTTATTATTTTTTTTTTTTGCTCTGCATTTTTTAATTCATATGTAAACAAAGGTACGTTCCATTATTCTTAGACAGTTCGGATTGCACCGTCAACCCACCTACATGTAATCCTTTCTTTCCCAGAAGGAAAAAGTAACAAAGATAAATAATTTTCTTCATATTATTTATCACCTTCCTTGGCCCTTATAGGAATACTTATAGCAT
>NW_020872706.1:307762-320262 GCF_003789085.1 Penaeus vannamei
ATAAATGAAGATAATATCAAGTTCATTCACAGGGGAATTATAATATAAGATCAAATGAATTGGCCACATCATTAGAAATAAAGGTACATGATTTGGCTTTTCATTTAATTATTAGATGTCATTGACAATTCAAAAGAAGCTCATTCAATTTCCTTTTGAAAGTAATTAGAAGATTTTTCTAATATTTTGTGGTAGGTTAATCCAGGTACTGGGTCCTAGGACCTGTTTCCATGCATAACCTCTTTATGTGTAGAGTTAATATGTCTGGTTTGAATGCCTGTTTTGTTAACAGTTATTTGTAGGTGCATAAACCAATGAGGATATTCACCCTATATAGATTTATGAATGGATATGCCTATGCTATATTGGCATTTTGATTGAACATTTAACCAGTTTCGTATAGTCATATTTATTTCCGAGAGAGAGAGTGAATGAAGGAGAGAGAGGGAGAGGGAGACAGAGGGGGGTTGTGCAGTCATATTTATGGAAATGAACATGGAGAGAGAGAGGGGGCGAGGGGGAGGGAGAGAGAGAACTCGTTACATTTTATACACGTTCTGGATGTGATTCCCACGGCGCCGTGTCTAGATTGAAGTGTAGGACAGTTTTACCGCACCTTTTGCGCCAGGCATTGGCAATCTGTGGTGTTACTCCCAAACATGGGACGTCCGGGGTTTGGAAAAAAAAGATAACTATATTTTCTCGGGGTCCCGTTTACATCAATCACTTTGTACTATTTGTTAGAACTGCCTCAGACTCTGAACGGTCCCTTCCATTGAAAAAACAGCTTGTTGGCACTGGTAGGCAACAGCAGCAACACGTCGTCACTAACCCCAATATTTCTATCTGTGGTTTTTTGGTAGTAATAGTACTGAGCTACCACCTGTGCGTGTTTTAATTCTATTAAAGCCATTCTGCATGTATTTTCCAATCTTTTACATAGATTTATTACAGTGTTAGTGGTCCTCTCACGGTGTGTCCGTATATCAGCTTGAAGGGCGAGAATCCCATGCTCGCCTGGGGCAGCAACTGCGGCGCCAAGTAGCGGTGCCATTACATTGGGCTGCGCGAAATATATCCTTTTAAGCATTTTCTTTAGTGCTCCATTAAATTTTTCAATGAGCCCATTGCACATAGCGTGAAAGACTGAATAGAAAGTAAATGATACACTTCTGACCTCTGTCAGATAAAATCTTTCTAGGTACACCCATCCAGCTGAAGATCGTAACCAAACCTCCTGCCACTGTGGGGTGTCAATGCTGGGAAGGGCGACGGCCTCGGGGTACCGCATAGCGTAATCCATTGCCGTTAGGATGCATCGTGAGCCATTTGATGACCGTGGCTCAAGCAGTCCCACCAGACCTATGGCCATGCAGGAAAATGGTTCACCAATTAGCGGCATGTCACTTAGTTTAATCTTGCTCACTTTCCCTTATCCACCGTCCGTTGACGTACGTTGCACGATCTGCAGTAGCAGGTTACGGCGACAGTAACACATGGGTAAAAGAAAGTGCAAGTATTTTATCTCTAGTTTTGCTTATGCCCAGATGGCCACCCAAAATGCTTGAATAGGCCAACTCCAGGATAGCTTGGCGACACGCCTGAGGAACAAGTTGCTCCCGTTGTCGTTTGCCCGTCGGGACATGCCAGTACAGCAGTCCTCTTTTTACTTTTTTTTTTTCTTTCTTTTTTTTTTTACCTTTTGGTAAATATATCTGAATACCATCCAAAGTATGTTAAACTTTTTTGTAACCTCTGTTAACACAGGCATCTTCCTTTTACGTTCACTGTCTGCATTTCGTCATCACTCCACAGTTTTCCATTCGTGAGTCGCTCTCACCTGCAGCTGCGACTGGTATTTTCCAATATCAGGTCATACAGGGGCCGTGTCAGATGCACGGCGCTCACCCTTCCCGCACAATAGGGAATTTGACATTATCATTCCCACTTTCTTACCAGTCAAGTTAGATGATGGAACCAGACTATTATCATTGAGCATCCTGTGTCCCTCAGTACTACTGCCATTCTTCCTTCAACTTCTCTGAGTCGTTAATTTCTTACCTTTTGCTAGAGATCCGACACAAAGTTCATTGCCTTCCACATCTTGATTGTCACTCTGCTTTGCTTCTCCTTGATACCATTTTGCCTTAGTTTCTGATTCAACTACAACTCTGATTACGGGTGCAGTTGTTTCCTCCTTCCGCGGTTGCGCTTTACTCGTTTTTCTTCAAACATTTGGTGGCCTGAAATAACACTCCCTTACCATATGTCCCTGTTTATTGCAAAGGAAACAATTTACCTGGCCCCACGCTGCGTGTTTTTCCGTTGCTGGGATGCTGGTCGTGGAGGGCTGAAGGCGATATAATTTCGTGGGTCGGGTCCCTTGGATTCCGTGGGCCACAAAGAAGCAGTCGGCTTTCTCCTGTAGTTCTTGTAGGGTTCTTAGAGTTCGTTCTTTCAATAATAAACCCAAATTACAGTCACATGAGGATAGAAATTGCTCTCTAATGATCAGCTCCTTTCAAGCCATTTCAGTCCACCTATCAAACTGTTTTGTCCTTCTTGCTATCAAGAATTTAGTTCTAAAACCCTCAGCAATACAATCAAATCCCTTTCATGGCGCTGATTTTACCACCTCACAATTGTTTGCTTTTGAAGGGGTTAATTGGTGGTATGTACCTAGGGCTTTACCTTGCAATAGTGAGGCTAAACTAATGGCCCATAATTCAGGCTATTCTGCATTCCTAGCACTGCAGGTACTGAGGAGATGAAGTATGGGTAGTGTGGAACTCACCACCCGTCTACCGTCATCTTCGCCACCACCTTACCATCTTGCCACGCAACTTTGGCTTTCTTTTCTGTGACGTCACGAATGTTTACATGCACGCTTGTTTCCCCTTCACCATTTTTTGCACTCTTATTTTACCACTATGTTGCCTATACAGTTTTGTTTAATGTTTTCATTGTTTATTATTGATTATTTTTGTAGTTTAAAAATAACATTGTTTTACCATTATAGTTTGTCGTCTAATGTAAATACGTGACAATATATATATATATATATATATATAAATATATATATACATATAAAGTATCTTTATATATTTACGTATGTGGATACATAATGTATATATATATATATATATATATATATATATATATATAATATATATATATATAATTATATATATATATATATATATTATATATATATTATATATATATATATATTATGTATATGTATATATACATACATATATACATATGCATACACACACACACACACACACACACACACACATATATATATATATATATATATATATATATATATATATATATATATATGTGTGTGTGTGGTGTGTGTGTGTGTGTGTGTGTGTGTGTGTGTATAATATATATATAATATATATTATATATATATATATATATATATATATATATATATATATATATACATATATATAGACTTACGTATCTACACACACAAAATTAACCACATCAAAACGGACCAGCTTCCGACTGACCATTCATTAAATGCACATACCCAAACATGCCAAATTTCTCTCCCAGATTCTATGATATTCTTCTGTTCGGTTGGTGTATTCGTAACTTATCCCTGACCTTTTCTCCCTTTATGTTAGCTTGTATAAAAGTCATCGCCTGCAAACATTGCATCCATGAGTTTTGCAGCCATCAGTGATGCTTTCTTTTATCGTGGTGATATGATCTTCGAGGTTCTCATGAACAGCATTAGCATGGTGTACTACATCCCTTGACATATACAGATGATTAATCAGATGCTGACATTGAACTGTGATAAGCTTGTGGTACCTACATCTAAAGTGAACTTCTGTAGTTACAACAGTGCCTGCTAACCTGGATAATCTTAATGTGTCTGATCCTTAATGTGTCTGGTCAATCATCTTACAAAATTCACCCTAGACATTGCAGCTCCTGCCCAGCCTCTACATCTTTTGATCATTCACCTGTTTGATCATTCACGCCACCTATCTTCGCGCCTTTTGACCATCCCTTATCAGTTGTCCTATGAATAGAAGCTTCGTACCTTTACAGAGCTGGTAACGTCCACTGGACTGGGCTGTTGTCTGATCACTGTCCACTTATTCCTATCCTCAACTTCTCCAAATTTCTGTCTAGTCAGAACTATACTGTTTCGTCCTCTTGCATTGAAAGCTTGCTTAGATGGGGACTGCTTTTGTATTGTCAACAGGTCATGGTTCCTGCCACCCTACTTCGTTGTATCCAAGCGACAAAGCACAGGGCTGGGTAAACTGCCTTTTGACAGGGTATAAATGCTGTTGACGCCTGCAAGTCATGCCAGCTAGTGTAACCTAGCCAACAACAGGATCCCCTTTTAACAGACAACCACCCTACATGGCCCTTTGAGTCAATGACGGTAGACTTCTTCCAGGTTGCAGGGAAGTTATTCCTGATGACAGCTGACAGACTCTCTGGTTGACCTATAGTTGAGCTCGGCGATTTGGCTACAGTGTCTGCTTTGTATCATCTGGATTTTCTGCAGGTACTGCCGGAAAGATGGTGTTCCTCTCCACATCGCAATTGACAGTAGAACTTCAGTCATTTGTGGCTATTTAGGCAATCAAGCCTCTAATTCTCAAGACAACACCGTCAGGAAACATAAAGCTGTAATAAGTTTGACAGGGCTCTCCTTCACTCTGTAATACCCTTACACCATCAGACTACTCCTTGGCATTGCTATTGTCTGGCCACCCGTTCTGTTTACATCTGGTCAACTAAGAGTCCTCACAGCAATGACAAGCCAGGACTGTCAAGTCAAATTCCAGGACAACGAACATGCCCGTTTTCTGATGTTGAAATTCAGACATCACAACAGAATTCACGGCTTGAGGGACTACCAACCACGACGCCCATTGATACGGATGCAACAGTTCACCTTGTCATTCTGCCAGACTTATAGAAATAGAGTTCGCTTGGGACTAGGCTATGCACATGAAGGGGGGGGGGGGGGGAGGGTGTATATGTGAACCACCAGACTGACAGACCATAAGTGTATGCATTGTCTCATCACATGTATAGTTATATTGATAACCACATGTATATACATGTATTCATATGTACGAGAATGCGCAGCCTGTTTCAAATTATTTACCCATAAATTCTTTATATTATTTATATATGAACAAGATCACGTGCAGGTATACCTAGTGACATTAGGCCATTGTTCTGTAGCAGTTCGCCTTGAGCCGTCAAGATGCAACAAGTATGCACATTTATTATTATTATCATAATTATCGTCATTAATATCATTACCATTATAATTGATATTACTATCACTGTTATTATTACAATTATTATCATTATTGTCATCACTTGTAAAACAAGCAAAGAATATTTAGAGGTGCTACATTTTGCCGTTCTTCTTCCTCCTTAAAAGTCCCTCACCGCCTTCATTCCTTTATCCCCATTCTTCCCTCTTCCATCCTTTTTTCCGAGCCCCTTCTTCCTTCCCTCTCCCTTTTCTCTTACCCACCCACTCTATTTCCCCAGTTTCCTTTTCCTATCTCCCTTTTTTATTTAAGCCCCCTTTCCTTTCTCCTTCTCCCCCTTTCTTTCATCTTATTGACTCTTGCTCTTGGATAGTCACGTCAATAATAAATGTGCATAAACTGACGCTCCGAGTACAGTGTACTTGACTCGACAAAGAAAAATGACATTGGCGATAATATCATTAATGATTGTGATAAAAACGTTAACAAAGATGATAATGGTGGTAACAATATTAACAACAATGATAATGATAAAGTAAGAATAGAACTTTCAAAGGCTCGTAAAATGGTGTAAGCACGTGTTTCTCTTTGATATTTCATTTGTCATTATCCCCCCAACTAGAAGCACTCGGAGAGCGCATACCTCCGCCAAGGGAATACGGTCACTGATATGACAAAAATATTGACACGAAGAATTGCATCATAATCAATTCTTTCCCAAATACACCGGTGACGTCCATAAACATAACCTCCTTGGCACAGGTAATAAAGGTAATGATAATAACAGTTGTCTTGGTAATAGGGATAACGGATGCATTAAAAAAAAACTCCTAGATCCGGATCAATACCTAAATTTAATGGCATTTTTACTAGGCTAAGACACAGCTCTGGTTTAAAAATTATGTTTATAACTATAGGTTATTCCGATAATCAACGATCAGACAAACTAACCAGAAGCATACCCTCCTTGGCGGAGGTAGTAACTAAATTAGAGTTTGCAATCACATGATATATTGTGAAAAATATAGAGTAAGAAAGTGGTAAATCTGTGTAAGCAAAAGGTAATTTAATCAAATGGGTGAATTGGGTGCATAATTCACATTCTACTGATGCCAAACCTCTTCGTTTACGTATTTTTTGTTGTGATTTGCCAGAACAAGAGCACTGAATACGCCAAGAACGCACCGCTAACTGATATCGTGTGGATTTTTATAAAGGTAGAACATATAACAATTCCTTACGTGTATTAACAGACATATCAAGGCCAGAGAAGTCAAGTCAGGTTTAGCCAGTGGGCGCATGGTGCGAAGTTTGAAGGACACGCTGCAAAAACTGTTACTCAGTCCCACGTTCACCAGGTGTTTACTAAAAAAACACTAGGATGTGCGTTTTATGACATGTATAAGGGAAAATCATACGAATTTGTTTATATTAATTGGCTGTGTAAACTAGTAATATATTTAATTACAGTTTAACAGACAATTATATTTAAAGTTGTAGCTACCATTTGTTTTTGTTAACTAAGCTCAGCTATTAGTAGAATGTGCAGTTATTTACAACTATTTTTTTTTAATGTGTTGAATGGGTAATTATTCAAAACAGCACTACATAAAATGATGGTGTGGCCTCCATACTTCACATGTTTCAGAATATTTCGAATATTCATGGGATCTGCGGTTTCAGCTTGAAGTTGGTGGCTACGCAATTGTTTATATTCGTCAGTCAAATGGGAATCCATGGTCAATGTTTTTTTTTAGTTTTTATTCCTATGTCCCTAGTTCACATTTAACAAGTTAGAGCTTAATCTAGGTCAAAAATTACATCAACTGGGAGCCTTCTTGGCTTTTACCAATTTATGGCAAATTATGTCACTGTTTGACTGCAAGAGCAATATATTAACAAGTCTTAACGGGTGACAGTAGACATACTTTATACAAAATATGTTTATAAACCTAATGGTATCATTTTTTAAGGCTCTTTATGACAATTAACTTAAGTTTTCTCTGTATGTTTCTCCTCAAAAGATTACAAGACAACTAAAATGTGATGTTTAAATTACTTTCAGATATTGTGATATTCGAAAAAAATATATTTTTCTAGGTGAATATGGAGGCACTATAGCAGCAAGTGTAGACCAAATTGAAGAAGTTGAGGAAGTCAAACCTACTATGTTTAATGGCTAAGGTACGGTCAGACTACCCATAGATTCGTGATATCCAACGATTTTAATGGAGTTTGCCCATCGATGGACTCAATCCACTAGACTTTCGCCCACACATTCGAAGCGATGGATACTCACTCGTCCATCGATGGAAGAATGGAAAAAAATAGCACAAGTTGAGAATCTATAGTATACATGGTATGCATGTATTTATTTCAAATCATGAATATAATTAGATATTTTAGATTATTAAGAATTATTTCTATTTAGTGTTACATTAATCTTTATATTTATATTAAAGCTAAAATTCGAATAAAAAGTAAAAAAAAAAAAAAAAAAAAAAAAAAAAAAAAACATTGACCATGGATTCTCATTTGACTGACAAATATAAACAATTACGTAGCCACCAACTTCAAGTTGACACCGCAGATCCCATGAATATTCGATATATGGAATTCTGAAACAATTCACTCCCTCCTAGAAAAGGTTAGAGCTCCGAAAATATAAAAGACAAGCAAGAGTTTGGGAAAAGATTGCGGGTTCCATAGTTTCTGCAGTTACGATTTGTATTGATGCCGCTATTCCACTGGACAGAGTCTATGGGTCATTTCGCAGTATGAACACCACAGTGTATTGGTTCTAGCCCACAGAAAATCGCTGGATTCCAGTGAAATTTAAAAGTAGTCTGCCTGTACCTTCAGAGATAGGTGTGATCCATTCGTTACCAAAAGCAAGGGATGGCTGAGCTAAGTGTATACTTAATTTATTTCAAAATTATACAGGATATACTAAGGATAGGTATACATATTAGGTATGGTGTCAATATGCATTTTTTAACAAGTTGCAGCATTCCATCTCACATACAGCTGACCTTTCTGTATTATATGACAACAGGATTTTTCCAGCTAGGTATTGAATATAATTTAGAAATGTCTCTGGCATCAGTTTGCAAACACCTAGCACATGTTTCGGGAGGCATAGCTATATTGGCACCAGGTAACATTATTCTTCCAACTCCAATCAATGATATTCTTTAGTGAAGATGAGATGGTGATAATGGACAGTTAGTTATCGTCCCGACCGACCCGAAAAAACGTCCCTAACCCGATTTTTTTTTATTATTTCTTCTCAAAAGTGCTTAAGGGCACGAGCTGGATTTTTGAATTTTGCGGCATTTACGGCATTTTTATGGCTTTTATTGTAGCTAGCAAAGCTAAAGAGGAAAATTATCCCTACACCAGCAAGGGGTTCATGGGTATGTATTTACACCATGTCATAGATACCAAAGACTCCTTTTATGATGGTCTTCAAAAATAAATAAAATAAATAAAACAGAAAATACGTCCTCCTAGAAGCAGACAATAACCAATATATATATATATATATATATATATATATATATATATATATATATATAATATATAATATATATATAATGTGTGTGTAAGTATATATATATATATATATATATATATATATATATATATATATATATATATATATATATACATATATATATATATATATACATATATATATTGATTTAGCATTTTATTTATCTAGAATTTATCTATCTATCTATCTCATATATATATATATATATATATATATATATATATATATATATATATATATATATATATATATATATATATTCATTCAATCATTTATACATTTATTCAGCCATCCATCGATGGCTATCGGTTTATATGTACATTGTTCAGCTTATATATAAGCGTTTAGACAGATATATTTATAAATTGATACATAACATATCTATGTATATGCAGGAAGATAAACAGTTATATAGATGAATTGACAGATAGATCGACAGAGTGACTGGCTGATAGAGATATAGATAGATAATTAAATAAATCGTGGGAAATAAATAGATAGATCGAGGAAGGGAAATGCATGGACAGATGAATGACTTGAACTGAAATATAGATAGATAAATGAATGAATAAACAGACTGGCAGACGAATGGATAAATCAGGCAAATGAATGAATAAGTAAATAAACGAATTTCCCGGAGTGAATATTTATATCCATGAATACATTAATGAACGGACAAAGGAGTAAATTAGTGGACGAGTAAATTAATATAAACACAGGTATGCGTTCGTGTAAGTGTATGTATGTGTGGGTCTCGACGGACAGCCTGAGGGATAGACAGAGTGACAGGACAGGCAGACGGATAGGCAGACTTATAGAGTAATGGGCAGATAGACAGACAGGCGGACAGAGGGAGAAATAGGAAGGCAGAAAATGTTGATTATAAGACATACTCAAGGAGAGCTTAGAAGTTATATTTGGAGTATTGATGGTTAGGTTGACAGGTAGATTATATGACTAATCACAGATTTCTCTTTCATCAGATAATCAAATATGTGTTATGAAAAGTTTGACTAGTGTGAGGAGAAAAATAATTATTTTCTGTCTTCTCTTTAATCTTCAAAACAGAATTTCATAGCAAACAGAACAGAACTCAAAAAAGCAAACAAAGTTTTCGAGTGTTCAAAACTATCTTCAGTGTATACAAAATTTAGCTGTAAAAGAGATTTGAAAATGTTATTCCTGTCGAGAATATTCATATTTGCAAAATATGTAAATTAATATACAAATTATTATCAAAACTTGTACATATATTGATGCAATAGAGTTACTTAAAAAGTTATTGTATGGATTAATATCATTCATTCTTATATATACTGCTCGTGATATGAATTATCTTACCTATTTTTATAAAATATAAATATAAAGGGTAAGATTTTCAGATCCTTTTTCCATTATTTTTTTCTACATTGAAGGTGAGTGTTGAACACTTGAAACGTTTGTTTGGTTTTTGAGAAGAATGTGTATGTGTGTGTAGGTGTGTATATGTATATACATAAAGTATATATATATATATATATATATATATATATATATATATATATATGTGTATATATATACACATGTGGGTGTGTGTGTATACGCACACACAACAACACAGTCACATGGTGGAACAGTTGGTTGGACATGTGGTTCCCCAACAATACTCCTTGATCCAGCGCAAGAACCTACTACAACAGGCATCAAGACGTGACTCCAAGGCATAGGATAATGTCCAGGTTTCACTACCATATAGAAAAACCGGCATTATCAGACGTGTAGCTTGGTCCTTCTGCACAGGTACACTGGCACCTCAAAATACTCTTGTCGAGAGAGTTCATGACCCCTGCTGCCAGGCCAATCCGTCTACCGACTTCCTGGTCTGACAGCCCATAGTTATGAACTGCACTACCAAGGTATGTAAATCTCTCTGTGACTTCAATGCCACTAGCACATACCAACCGAGCAGGTTCTCTTAGCAATTCCCCAAAGTCCTGGATCTTGGTCCAAGAGACCTCTAAACCCAAGGGCTTCACTTCATTACTAAATGCATCCAGAGTCACCACTAGAGACTCCAAGGACTCAGATAGAATAGCAACATGATCAGCAATGTCAAGGTCCACAATGAATTTGAACAGTAGCTCTGCCCAGTATCCAGTCCATGAAAGTGCTGAAAAGTGTTGGTGCAAGGACATAGCCTTGCTTCACTCCTGAACTAACAGGAAAGAAGCTCGACAGAACCCCCCCCCCCCCACACACACACACTTTACAGAACTTTCAGTACCAGTATACAGACTTGCTATTAGTCCAATAATCCTTGTTGGAATTCCTCTCTGTCTCAGGGTCTCCCAGAGTGATTCCCGATGCACCGTACCGAATGCCTTCTTGAGGTCGATGTAGGCTGGAAGCAGCCCACGCCCGAACTCACGACAGCACTTCTACAAATGACTCGAAATACAAGGATATGGTCTATTGTGGACTTGCCTGGAGTGAATCCTGATTGCTCCGGCCTTTGAAGCCGGTGGTCTCTGATATGTCTCAGAAGGATGTAGGCGAGAACCTTATCTGGTATGCTGAGCAGTGGATCGGTCCCCCTTCCCCTTCCAGAGAGGGATGACCACACCCCTCAACAGGTCAGGAGGAACGGTACCGGACCGCCAGTTGGCAGCAGGACAGCATGTAACCCCTGCCCCATGGATTCACTACCAGCCTTTAACAGTTAAGCTGGGATGCCGCAAATACCCGCTGCTTTGCCACTCTTCAGCTTTAAGATCGCTCCCCCTAACTTCAGTTAGGGAGGATGGATCCTCACCGATGGGTGGGTCCGACAAGGGAATCACGACACTACCCGCATCCAAGTTAACTGTTGGTGCTGTCACCTTAGAAGAGGGCTTGGAGTACAGCTTTCTCAGGGCTTGGTATATAGGACGAAGGTCATTTACTAAGAAATGGCCTTCGACCTCCTCAGCAAGACTCCTAATAAAGTGTCCTTGTCCTTCTTAACAGTGACCGAGTTTCTGAGAACGGTGCAAATCCTGATCCCTCTCAGACGATCTGCACGATAAGCATTTGTGGCGTCCAGTGTCTCCTGCGAGATAAAATTCTGTATTGCTCTCGGCGTTCTCCAATCGTTATCTGAGCTGCTTCGAGCGTTTCGCGCTTGAAGGTGTCCCACAGAAGTACAGAGTCCATCAGATTGTCGAATGCTGCGAAACGACCAGAAGATTACCTCAGCAAACCCGCGGGCAAACTCGACCTCCCTCAGCCTGTCGAAAAACCCTAGGGTGATCATTGGACCGTTGGGGAGTTTTGAAATGGACCCGGAGGGTAGCCACAACCAATCTATGGTCAGTACCACAGAATCAGCACTCCTATACACCCTGCAGTTCTGGAGGATCATCCAACGAGTGCTAACGAGTATGTGGTCGATCTCCTTGGCTGCATTACCGCATCGATTTACCACATCGAACGATGTGGGTCTGGCGCTAGTACCAGGATCCAGCAATCCACAATTTCTGGACCTTGCAAAGTCCCGAACCATGAGGACCGATAGACGTCTCATAACCAGCTCGATCACAGCCAGATATCGCATTGTCTGTATATACATAAATACAATAATAATTGTTATTAATATCACTATATCATATCTCCAAGACTCAAGTTACATAGTTGAAGTGTTCTGTGCTCGTTTC
>NW_020872706.1:325262-332762 GCF_003789085.1 Penaeus vannamei
TCTTCTTCTCCTCTTCTCTCTTCTCTCTCTCTCTCTCTCTCTCTCTCTCTCTCTCTCTCTCTCTCTCTCTCTCTCTCTCTCTCTCTCTCTCTCTTCTCTCTCTCTATCTCTCTCTCTCCTCTCTTCTCCTGGCTATACGACCCACCGGCGCCAAAGGTAANTAAAGGGAGAAAATATCGATAGAATAATTTTGTTATATATATTATATTGTAGCTGTAGTTAATAAACTAGTAATATATTTAATATAACAGTCTATTGTAACATACACAAATATTAATAATATATCAAATAGTATGTAGATACCTATATCGATTTATCTATTATGTTAACTAGCCTCAGCTTATTATATAGAATGTTGCATGTTAATTTTACAACTTATATTTTTTTATTTTAGATGTGTTATGAATAGGGATAATAATATATAAATATTCTAAAACAGCACTACATAAAATGTTAATTAGGTGTGTGACCTCATACTTCACATGTTTCAGAATATTTCGAATATTCATGGGATCTGCGGTTTCAGCTTGAAGTTGGTGGCTACGCAATTGTTTATATTCGTCAGTCAAATGGGAATCCATGGTCAATGTTTTTTTTTTAGTTTTTATTCCTATGTCCCTAGTTCACATTTAACAAGTTAGAGCTTAATCTAGGTCAAAAATTACATCAACTGGGAGCCTTCTTGGCTTTTACCAATTTATGGCAAATTATGTCACTGTTTGACTGCAAGAGCAATATATTAACAAGTCTTAACGGGTGACAGTAGACATACTTTATACAAAATATGTTTATAAACCTAATGGTATCATTTTTTAAGGCTCTTTATGACAATTAACTTAAGTTTTCTCTGTATGTTTCTCCTCAAAAGATTACAAGACAACTAAAAATGTGATGTTTAAATTACTTTGATATTGTGATATTCGACAACAAAATATATATTATTTCTAGAGTGATATGGAGGCACTATAGCACATAGCAAGTGTAGACCAAATTGAAGAGTTAGGAAAATAGTCACAATATTAATATATAACTATAAATCATTAATTAACATTGAGCTTTAAATTTAAAGATACGGTCAGACTACTCACACCCACAATAATAGATATTCGTTAGATAATATATTAAACGATTTATTTTAATTGAATGATAATTTTAATGCCAGAATCATAGACTGATACTCAAATCTATACACATATAGAAACTTTCGTATCACCCACTAGATAATTATAATATATAGTATGGGTTATGGTATGCACAATTCAAGCGATGGATACTCACTCGTCCATCGATGGAAGAATGGAAAAAAATAGCACAAGTTGAGAATCTATAGTATACATGGTATGCATGTATTTATTTCAAATCATGAATATAATTAGATATTTTAGATTATTAAGAATTATTTCTATTTAGTGTTACATTAATCTTTATATTTATATTAAAGCTAAAATTCGAATAAAAAGTAAAAAAAAAAAAAAAAAAAAAAAAAAAAAAAAACATTGACCATGGATTCTCATTTGAAACTGACAAAATATATAACAATTATCGTAGCACCAAACTTCAATGTTGACAGACCATATATCAATATAAAAATATAAGTACATGAATATTATAGTAAATTATCCCATGGAGATTTAGTTTTCGATAGTTTATGGTTGGGTGGTGTATAGTGGTTGGAAATGTATGTAATTGCATCTTTGGTTGTTGTGGTTGTGGTGTGTGTGTTTGTGTGTGTGCGTGCCTCTGTCTAGTGATATAAGGTGATGGTGATCGATGTCGTGTGTTGTTGTCTGTGCATTATATATAATAAATAAGTACGAAAAAATTAAAAATAGACAACAAGAGTTTGGGGAAAAGAATTATGCGGGTTACCAATAGTTTCTGACAGTAAAAGAATTATGTAATTATGATGACCTAGTAACTTAATTCACTGGACAGAAGTCTATTGAGGAGGACTTTCGCAGTATGAAACACCACAGTGTATTGGTTCTACCCACAGAGTATAAGAATCGCTGGAGATTCACTAGTGAAATTTGTTAGTAAAGGAGTTCCCACCGTGGTTACCATATGTACATATACTCAAATAATATCACAGTAAAGATAGGTGTGAACCGATGATACATAACGTATAATCCATAAAATGAATCAGCAAAAGGGAGACAAGATGGTGAGCTACTGTATACTTAATTTTTATCAAAATTATACAGGATATTCATTAGTCATAGTGATAATGATATAGGTAATACAATACGAATTAGGGAGATATATATGTAGTGATATTCACTAATAAATACAACAGGAGATAGGATAGCAACAAACACATCATCACACACATATACACCCACACACACCAAGCAATCACACATTCGAGGTTGTGTGTAAACATGGGGGTTAATTGAAACAAGAATTGGTGTGTTAAACCATAACTTTAAGAACATATTAGATGCAGAAACGCCAGTAAATTCTCCCATCTCGCCAACTTGTACAAGTAAACGAGAGAGAGAGTATGCTATTATTATATCAACCTTAGATAAATCTGTAGATATTCACATAACACACACACACTACAACACACACAACACGGCAGAGTTTTCACGATCCGCAGACTAGATCATTGCACACACACACATACTACACAACATCTACGAAATGTCTCTGGCATCACACACACACACATGCAAAACACCTAGCCATGTTCGGGAGGCACTAGCTTATTGGCACCAAGGTAAACATATCTTTACCCAACATCACCACACAATCAACTGACACATCTCTTTCAAGATGATAAATGTAATTAGTATTGGAGTTAGAATAATCGGATATATTCAGTATTGATTAATAAGAGTCGTATACCGACCGAATTAAATACCCAGAGAAAAAAAACGTCCTCATAACTACCTGAGATAAATTGTTTTTGTTTGGATTTAATTATTTGTGGTGTTTCGGTGTCTTTCGTGGCTTGTGAATTGAAGTGTTGGGTCTTTAATTGATTTGTAGAGTATCACACGAGCACTGTGAGATTTTTGAAAATTTGTACGGCATTACGTGCATTTGTATGGAGCTTTTTAATTAGATATGCTATACAAAAGTATAAAGAAAGGAAAAATTTAATCCGTCTTAAGTCAATTATATGTGTGTTGTGTGGGGGGTGCGTGTGTGTATTTATATTATGATGATCTATCCAAGTCACTATAAGGAGTTTCAATTAGGTATGCTATTATAGTATATTTAACCAAATTAGTCACATATAGATATATATAACCAAAAGAATAACCTTTTTATATATGTAAATGGTATCTTTAGCATATGTGTGTGGTCTGGAGTAGGAATATTTTTGAAAGGTATGTGTGTAAGTAGATGTGGTGTGTAGTATGGTGTTATGAAGTTGTATGCGATAACAGTAAATTGGGACGGCGCGTTGAGAGAGATACCGATCGACTAGAAGAAGCAAAGACAAGTAAACGAGCAGTAAAGATAGAAAAGAAGATAGTAGAGAAGAGAGAGAAGATAAGTAAGTATAATAAGCACGAGAGATAGTATAGTAGAGAGAGAGAGTCATTCATATATTGATAACTGGTGCTGTGGTTGTATTAATGTGTATCAATACATTATACGTAAATATATAATCATATTTATTATACTAAACATGCGTATTATGTTGTGATGTACTGGAAATCTCTTGAAATTTCGATACTAACCCGTCGATCCTAATTACAAACCCTTATTTCGGTATAACTGAAATAAACAGCTAGTCTAACTGGGTGAAAATTTGCACCTCTATCGCTTCCCTCTCCCCCCGTGTTGAAAACGGGATACTGCGCAGCCAAGAGTAAAAGTGATCAAGCCAATACCAGTCAACTCTCATCTATTGTTCATTGTTCCAAACTATTATTAATAGATGATAGTAACCTTACATGTGATCAACTTATATACTTATTCGATATACTTTCTATCAAAATATCAGAACTTAATAAATACAATAAGAAGAAAAAAAAGTGTATGCATGTTATATCTTGTAATGAATGTATGATCTCCACTATATTCTACTAACTTAGTTTATAAAATATTCAACTTTAAGTGCAACAGATTATTTAACAAATATATTAAGAATCTATTATAATTATTTCTTGCAATTAATAGTTGATAATTAGCGTTATATTTATTAACCTAATTAGCTAAATCTAACCATCAACTAAATACCAATAGGTGAGTTGATACTGAAGTTTTATGTATATAATTAATGAAATATATTTAGAACTAAATATACTATTAGATATATATATAGAATGAAATTGAAATTGACAATGAAGTAGACATAAAAGATATCATTTTAGGTCTTGATCGACCGTAATGAAAAAAAAAAACTTAAACGGAAAAACAAGTTTTCGCCTTTCGATTTTTCTTGTCTTCCTCTTTCTTTTTTTTTTTGACCGAGGATTAAGTAATTATACTTATAACACCCTTTTAGACACTCCTAAGCACATGTTTTTTTCGAATCACCATTGACAATATTTATTTGAGTATATAATTTTTAGGGTAAATGAATATTAAAAAGTCATTAATATTAAATATTTTAAACAAGATTATATCACACATATTTCTTAATATCATCAATAAAATACAAAAAATCTAACTTTTTATTAAATAACTAAAGTACTTATTAATACTAAACGAAGCCCGGAAAATATATCGAAAATCCACTTCCTAACAAAACATTTCACATTCTACACAAATGAGCATATATGTTTATTTATTAGTGACTAAATTTGCTTCTAGTACTAACGTACTTGAAAAAGTATACTCTACAATAGCCAAGTTGTGATTTTTTTCGCTATTTCATTAACTTTATATATATGAAAATAAATAAAATAGGGTGAGAACTTATATAACAATTATATAATAATTGATCTGATCAGTATTTTGCATCCAGAAGCTTGCGAAATTGTCAAACGTGGTAATCACTAATTGTACTATCAACTAATACTATTCCTCATTCACTGAACCCGATTCGATGGTCTCTCATAATCGCGTGATTTATGTATGTAATTCACGCGTTAAATGTTTGGACACCATTTTTTTCAATACTCAAAAAAAAAATAATAAAAATAATACAACTAAATAACTATATCATACAGCCATCCGATTCATATCTGCCAGAAAATCATTTCAGCTTATGACAACGAATATATCGAAAGTCCCAAAAATTTTGAGAACACGATACGAACCCATATATTTCTTCATTATTTTATATTTACTAGCAGGTATAGACAAATCTAATAATAGATGTCACAAATGCGAACCCAAGAATAAGTGAATCTTTAAATCTGAACAAGAGGTACTGGCTGATAGACGATATACGACTTATAAAAGAGAAGCCATTAGATAAAATTCAAAACGAGTTGGAGACAAAATTAAAATCAGCATATAGAGTCCGACGATATTGGAATAAAAATCTGCATAGTGGACAATGAAATGACTTGAACACTCTGCGAAATATACCACATAAGAACTTATTAAATATGAACGGTGAGAACTAGGGAAGCAAAACACGTGCGCTAGATGCGTAAATGTGATCGATGAAAAAATCAGGCAAATGAATGAATAAGTAAATAAACGAATTTCCCGGAGTGAATATTTATATCCATGAATACATTAATGAACGGACAAAGGAGTAAATTAGTGGACGAGTAAATTAATATAAACACAGGTATGCGTTCGTGTAAGTGTATGTATGTGTGGGTCTCGACGGACAGCCTGAGGGATAGACAGAGTGACAGGACAGGCAGACGGATAGGCAGACTTATAGAGTAATGGGCAGATAGACAGACAGGCGGACAGAGGGAGAAATAGGAAGGCAGAAAATGTTGATTATAAGACATACTCAAGGAGAGCTTAGAAGTTATATTTGGAGTGTTGATGGTTAGGTTGACAGGTAGATTATATGACTAATCACAGATTTCTCTTTCATCAGATAATCAAATATGTGTTATGAAAAGTTTGACTAGTGTGAGGAGAAAAATAATTATTTTCTGTCTTCTCTTTAATCTTCAAAACAGAATTTCATAGCAAACAGAACAGAACTCAAAAAAGCAAACAAAGTTTTCGAGTGTTCAAAACTTATCTTCAGTGTATACAAAATTTAGCTGTAAAGAGATTTGAAAATGTTATTCCTGTCGAGAATATTCATATTTGCAAAATATGTAAATTAATATACCAAATTATTATCAAAAACTTGTACATTATATTGATGCAATAGAGTTACTTAAAAAGTTATTGTATGGATTAATATCATTCATTCTTATATATACTGCTCGTGATATGAATTATCTTACCTATTTTTATAAATATATACAATATAAAGGGTAAGATTTTCAGATCCTTTTTCCATTATTTTTTTCTACATTGAAGGTGAGTGTTGAACACTTGAAACGTTTGTTTGGTTTTTGAGAAGAATGTGTATGTGTGTGTAGGTGTGTATATGTATATACATAAATGTATATATATATATATATATATATATATATATATATATATATATATATATATATATACATATATATGTGTATATATATACACATGTGGGTGTGTGTGTATACGCACACACACACACACAGTCACATGGTGGAACAGTTGGTTGGACATGTGGTTCCCCCAACAATACTCCTTGATCCAGCGCAAGAACCTACTACAACAGGCATCAAGACGTGACTCCAAGGCATAGGATAATGTCCAGGTTTCACTACCATATAGAAAAACCGGCATTATCAGACGTGTAGCTTGGTCCTTCTGCACAGGTACACTGGCACCTCAAAATACTCTTGTCGAGAGAGTTCATGACCCCTGCTGCCAGGCCAATCCGTCTACCGACTTCCTGGTCTGACAGCCCATAGTTATGAACTGCACTACCAAGGTATGTAAATCTCTCTGTGACTTCAATGCCACTAGCACATACCAACCGAGCAGGTTCTCTTAGCAATTCCCCAAAGTCCTGGATCTTGGTCCAAGAGACCTCTAAACCCAAGGGCTTCACTTCATTACTAAATGCATCCAGAGTCACCACTAGAGACTCCAAGGACTCAGATAGAATAGCAACATGATCAGCAATGTCAAGGTCCACAATGACTTTGAACAGTAGCTCTGCCCAGTATCCAGTCCATGAAAGTGCTGAAAAGTGTTGGTGCAAGGACATAGCCTTGCTTCACTCCTGAACTAACAGGAAAGAAGCTCGACAGAAGCCCCCCCCCCACACACACACACACTTTACAGAACTTTCAGTACCAGTATACAGACTTGCTATTAGTCCAATAATCCTTGTTGGAATTCCTCTCTGTCTCAGGGTCTCCCAGAGTGATTCCCGATGCACCGTACCGAATGCCTTCTTGAGGTCGATGTAGGCTGGAAGCAGCCCACGCCCGAACTCACGACAGCACTTCTACAATGACTCGAAATACAAGGATATGGTCTATTGTGGACTTGCCTGGAGTGAATCCTGATTGCTCCGGC
>NW_020872706.1:337762-342393 GCF_003789085.1 Penaeus vannamei
TAATAAGCTGTTCCTTGTTCGGTGCACCTGAGAACGGTGCAAATCCCGATCCCCTGCCAGACGAGCCACACGGCAAGCATCTGTGACTTCCAGTGTCTTCTGAGAGATTAAATTCTGTCTTGCCCTCAGGCGTTCTCCAATCGATTCTTGGGCTGCATCAAGCGTTTCGCGCTTGAAGGTGTCCCACAGAAGTACAGGGTCCATCAGATTGCCAAGTGCTGTGAAGCAATCAGAGATTGTCTCAGCAAACCCCCGAGCATGCTCCCTCTCCTTCAGCCTGTCCACATGAAACACCCTAGGGTGGTCATTGGCCCGCTGGGGAATTTTGAAGTGAACCCGGAGGGTAGTCACAACCAATCTATGGACATTACCACAGAACTCAGCACTCTTATATACCCTACAGTTCTGGAGGATCCTCCGAGTGCTAACGAGAATGTGGTCGATCTCCTTGGCTGCATTACCCGCATCACTATACCATGTCCAACGATGTTGGTCTGGGCGCTGGTACCAGGAGCCAGAAATCCTCAATTTCTAGGATCTTGCAAAATCCCGGAAAAGGAAGGAATTCTCGCTGCCGGTATCAACTCCCGGACCATGAGGACCGACTGACATCTCATAGCCAGCTCGATCACACCCAGATACCGCACTGAAGTCACCCAGAACAATACGAATATCTCGCCGGGGACAACTGTCTGCCACAGATGCAAGTTTGGCGTAGATTATTTCTTTCATGTCGAGTTTACAAACATCGGTAGGAGCGTCCACAGCAATAAGAGACATGAAGCCAAAAGACAGCTTCAGTCTCATTACCATTATATGCTCATCGACTGGAGTGACCTCTACTCTGAGGGCTGGAGCCTACTGGAGATAGTTATGGCTACTCCCTGGAGATGGTGACCATCGCTGTGGCCTGATCAGTAATAGGTGTAGCCACCTACACTGGTGCCGCTGCCAGGTCTTCTCACCTCCGAGAGAGCAGCCACCCCAAGTCTCAGCCTCCCCAGTTCCCTCGATACTAGGGGCAACCAATCATCCTGACACAAAGAGCGGACGTTCCAAGCCCCCACCCTGACTTCCCGCCTGAGGTTAACCCTCGGTCAGTCACTCCGGATGGACGCCAACTCTGCCACCCCCGCCGAAGCTGCCCCATATAAAAGGTGGCAGGCAACGGGATCCATCATCCACCTGTGGAGTTCCCAAGGGCTTTGCCCCACAATCTTCATATCGAGCTGGCGGCTGCCAGAACACAGGCGGGACGAGTAGCTCCTGTTCACATCCTGCGCCCCGGCAGCCACCCTCCCAACTGGGCCTGCAGCCCGTCTCTCTCGCTGGGTAGGAGGGACATTACACCTCCCCCAGCATTACCATTTAAACAAAACACTGCCGGTGGGTTATTCTCTGGGGGGAGGAGGACTGGCAGAGCCCACCTCCCCCGAGCCTCCCAATAATCCCAGGGGGCTAAGAGGCAGGACTTAGTACAGGCCCAGGGCGTGTCCACACGCCGGTGGGCCATGACCCTGTACCTCTAGGACCTCCTGCTGCTCCGAGATCCCCTACAGTTCAGCCTAAGACTGCAAGGTACCAGTTTCCATGGCCTACTGCAGAAGTCTCGATGATGGAGAAGCTATGCACTGGCTCCCTTTTTCGCACAAGGCTAGCCAGCGGTGGTAGCTGCAAGCGAGAAGGCATGCAAGCACTTAAGACTATCTAGGCTACCACACCATCACTTCACACCACCCTGCGCATGAAGCACCAATCCATATACTATAATATATATACGTATACATATATATATATATATATACCATATATATATATATATATATATATATATATATATATATATATATATATATATATATATATATATTATATATATATATATATATATATATATATATATATTATATATATAATATATATATATATATATATATAATATATATATATATATATATATATATATATATATATATACATATACATATATATATATATATATATATATATATATATATATATATATATATATATATATATATATATATATATATATATATATAATATATATATATATAATATATATATATATATATATATATATATATATATATATATATATATATATATATATATATATAATCTTTCTCTCTCTCTCTCTCTCTCTCTCTCTCTCTCTCTCTCTCTCTCTCTCTCTCTCTCTCTCTCTCTCTCTCTCTCTCTCTCTCTCCTCGCTCTCGCTCCTCTCTCTCGCTCTATATATAATATATATATATATATATATATATATATATATATATATATATATCTATATATATATATAATATATATATATATATATATATATTCGTGGGTATTATAAGTATATTATATATATTATATATATATATATATACTAGCACTACCTATACCGTATATATTATAAAATACTATATATACGTAACTCCGCAAATGTATATAATATAATATCAAATTACATCATGTACAACATATGATATCGTAATATACCTACTTACTAGTACTACTAATATATACCATAATATACTACTACTATATATATATATATACGTATGACTATATTATACTATATACCTCCCTACTATTATGGTATATAAATGTCACACACACACCATTAACAAACACACACACACCCACCACACACACACCACACAGCACACACCATATGACTAATAAATATATACTATACTCATAGGCCTTATATATATTATATAACCTACAAACCCTCATAAGAATACCACACTAACTCTAGAATACTCTGTTATCGTGTGTGTGGACTAGACTACACCTCCATACAGACTACATATATATACCTATACTTAGCTATATATAAATATATATATCACTAATATAGAGTATACGCCAACGTATCATAACATAAGTATATATCCCAATATATACTACTACCTCTCCATACTATACTATATATATAAATATAGGGAAAATTATAATATTATATACGCTACGTATAAATCACACACACACACACACACACACACACACACACAACACACCCACACGCCAAACTATAATAAGCTATATACTATATATATTAATATATAAGGTTATATTATATAATATCTCGTATCTATCATCTACTATAATAAGTATTAGTATATAGATACTAGAGTATATATATAAAATATAATACACATAATCACTCGGGGCCTATATATAATATATAATGTGTGTGTGTGTGTGTGTATGTGTCGTAGAATGTATATACTAATCCAGTATAAATATGCAATAAAAGAAAATAGATGAGAAGAAAAAGTAAAAGTAAATTTTGGGTATATATATAATATATATACTATATATGCCACCTACTAGTTTATATAGCTTACAGATTTTTATCTTTTAAAATATTTACTTTTATTATATAATTATTATTTATTTTTAAAAGAAGAGGTGTGATGTGCTAGTACTAGTATCGTATGAGAATATATGTAGTGAGTATAAAGAGATATATAATATATATCTATAATATATAGTATGTATTTATATAGCCATACATTATCATAATTACCTACCGTTCCCACCGCGTTTTACTATATATGATAAGTAACTAATACATAAAGTAAAATAATATATAGACATCTATAGGTACTTCATACATATAGCATATATATAGTAAACAAAAGCAAAACCAATTATATATAACTAAAATACTATATACCTATATATATCCATTTATTTATTCTCCTTATACTGATATAGTAATATGTATCATAATTTCACATGGCATCACAGCTACACACACACACAACACACACACACACACACACCACAACACACACACACTTACACCACACACCAAACACAACACACACACACCACCCAGCACACATACACACTTATAGTATATAGGATATGAAATTAACTAATAGGGGTTATAACGTATTTTCAAGGAATATTGGTCTGATATATAAAAAATGGCATAAACTGCGTGGTCACAGAAGCTAGAATTTGTGATAGCTCTGGATTTCCATGGAGCGAGTAAAAAAAACACTAACTGCCATACCTTCACCAACAGCAATCAAATATCTGCAGTAAGTTAGCGAGATCATCCTTGGTTTCTTCAAATCATATTTTAATGTTATGAATTTATGATGGTTAGAATAAGCGGAAAATACTATTTATGTTTTAAGGACATATGACTATAGAATTTTTCAAGTTAAAGGTAAAGGAAAAAAAATTGTGCTGAAGATATGATAATACGAAATAAAGAATGAATAGGATTAGAAAATAGGAAACATCGCGAGTGGACACCCCAAGGCCAATCCACCCATATTATACTCTCGCAGCACTTAGAGTAGAGTTAATTACGCTCCCGACACACCAACTTCCTTTATAGGGTAAACAATTACCAAAGGCGAACAATTATCTTCCATTAAATAGCACTGTGACGATTTATCTTCATCTCGAAGAATATTTGAGATACACGACACGTATGGTTGATCATTTATGGTTAAAATGAGAAACCATTACATACCCTTATTCTCAATGATCAATATATCTATCACACGCGAGCAACATACTATAGTTATTATATGCCCTATATAAATATACAATATATAGTAAATAATAATATAATATATATATATATATAATAT
>NW_020872706.1:351733-356733 GCF_003789085.1 Penaeus vannamei
TGAAGTAATATATAATATGATAGTATAATTATTATTATATATATATATAGTATCAGAGTTATATATATATATGTTATATATATATAGGCATATTATTAATATATATCGTATTTATGTATATAAAGAGTAGTATAAGTATAGTAATAGTATTAGTAGTATTAATGTATAATTATGTGTTTTTTGTTGTGCTGAGTTTTTATCGGTGGTTGTATCGGTAGGGGTAGGGTTTTGTTCTGGTTGCTTGTTGGGCGCTTGTTGAGTTTGGGGTCGTGTGCTCCCTTTGAGGGCCTGGAGAGGCGTGGGCGTGGTAAAGGGGCCTCGATGGTTGAGGGTTGTCGGAGGCTATGATCACGATGATGTAATTGTGGTGTGGCTATTGTGTTGTTGTAATTGTTGTTGTTGGCAGGTTTTTATGTTTGTTGGTCCTTTTTGGTGGTGTTCATCCGTACATGTTCACCGGGGTCCTGATGCGGGTGGTATGCTGTTCGCGTCCCAGCTGTATGTTTGTGCTGCGCATTGTCTAGAAAGTTGCGTGGGTTGCGTGTAATATAAAATTATAGTTATATATATATAATATATATATATATACATCTATATTATTTATATATATAGATAATATCATATTATATATATATATAATATGATATATTATATATATATTATATATATAGTATATATATATATATATATATATATATATATATATATATATATATATATATATATATATATATACACGCATGTTATATACACACATTGTGTGTGTTTTGCGTGTTATACCCTAATTCATCAAACACATACACCCACCATGACCCCCCCCCCACCCACCCCGCAGACATACAAACTCACGAAATCCCCGAGGAAGACATCACAAGAACAGCGGCGGGCGGCCAGCGTCTGACCCGGGTGGCTCCCTCGCCCTGACCTCCACGCGAGAGAAGCGAGTCCCCACCCCCCCACCCACCCCCGGTAACCGCCTCATCAAAGGCTCCTTTCCTTCCCTCGCTATGACCGCCACCTCCACCCCCTCACTCTCTTCCTATACTGTTTCTGCTTCGTCTTTCTTTATTTGTTCCGTTATTGTTGTTATTGTTACACTATGTCGTCTGTTATTCGCGTTGTTATTGTTTTCATTATCATAGTAGTTGTAATAGTAGTAGTAGTATTTTCATTATTAATGTTGTTATTATTATCATTCTTATCATCATTATTGTTTTTTTCTTAATTTATTTATACTATTCTTGCTATTATGATCATCACTATGTCATCAATGTCATCATTATTATCATTATCATTAACATTCTTTATTGTTATTACCACTATTGCTGTCATTAATAACATCAAAATAATTATGATTATTTATTATTATTTTGCTATCCTTATCCTCTTCATTATCATCATCAATTATTGTTATTGTCATGATCTTTATCATTGTTATTATCATTATTGTTTATTAATTATTATATCATTATAACTATTTATTATTTTATTATTATTATTATTATGAATATTCTTATCATTGTGGTAATCATTATCATTATTTTCATTTTAGTATCATTATCATCAGTGTAATCATTACTACCCTTATATCATCATCATTATTTTATAATGATGATAATAATAGTAATTATTATTATTATTATTATTATTATTATTATTATTATTATTATTATTATTATTATATATGTTATAACGATGATAGTGATGATTTTATTACTGTACTGTGTTGTTGTTATTCTTATGATTTCTATCATTATCATCACTATTATCATTGGTATTATTAACATTATCCTTAATATTATTATTACTAGTATCATTATTGTTGTCATCATTACTGTTATCATTTATGATTTATCATTGTTATCATTATTATCATTATCATTATCTTTATTGTTACCATTATCATTATTATCATCATTGTTATTCTTTTTACCATCATCATTATTATCGACAGAGATGAGGGTGCGGGGGAAGAAGGAATTCTTTCAGTTGTTTTTTAGGGGAAGAAAGAGGCGAATTCAGCGAGAACATGGAAAATGCAGGGAAGATTTCAGAGATGGTATGGGAGAAACCAGAACGACATCAGTGAAGATGTGGGGGGAGAAATATATATCAGGGATAGTGTAGGGGTGAAAGAAGAGATTTCAGTGAGGGTGTAGGGGAGAATGGGGCAATTTCATTGATGGTGTAGGGGAAAAAGGGACAATTTGAATGATGGTGTGGAGAAGAAGGGGCCATTCATGTGAGGTAGTGGGGGAAAAAGACGGTCGTGGCTGCGGCCTGGGGGAGAAAGGCCGGAGGGTCGTAGTGAGGCCAAAGGAAGCGCAGATGGTCGTGAAGGCAGAAAAGGAAGAAAGAAAAAGTCTTGGGTGTCGTGCAGGGGAGAAAAGGAGCGGCTGATGTAATGGCGGGGAAGAAATGGGCGGACGTAATGATGCTAGGGAATGGAAAGATGGTGAAAGAGAAAGAGAGAGAGAGAGAGAGAGAAAGGGAATACAGACACACACATGCGCACGCACACACAGAGGGGGGGGGGGGGGAGTTAAAGAGAGAAATTGAAAGAGACAAAGACAAAGCCGGGCAGAGACAGTGGCAGACAGAGAGAGAGAAAAAAAATGTGTTTATATATATATATATATATTATAATATATATATTATATATATATATATATATATATATATAATATATATATCAACACATACACACACACACACATACACACACACACACACACACACACACACACACACACACACACACACCACACACACACACACACCACACACAACACACGCACACACACACACACACCACGCGCGCACGCACGCACGCACACCCACTACATCGAGAGACATACATACATCACAACACACACACACACAAGAGAGAGGCATACAGAGCACGCAGAGAGAGAGAGAAGGAGGAATGATTACAGTGCTGGCGAGAGGACGAGCCAAGGGAAGCACCAGGTAGCCGCTTCCACCTCGACAGATCTTAGAGAAACGGCTGACTTTTAAGAATCGAGCTTGAGGGACAGCGAGGTATTACAGCTTCCCGTCTCCATCTTATTCTCCCCCCCCCCCCCGCCAACACCCACGCCCTTAACCCCTGTCCCACGATTTCCTACCACTCCCCCCCTCCCACTTTCGCTACTCTGGTCCCCATGGTGTTCAACCCCACTCCTAACCTCCCTCCTTCAATCCCCATGAGGTAAAATTTCTTCCCATCTTCCTTCTTTCTCAGACGCGCTTTCACCCTCCCCAATCTCGTTACTTTGCTCCCCATGGTTAACCTCATCCCCCCCCTCTTTTCCATCCCCCTTGAACTATACCCTCTTCCCTACGTTTCCTTTACTCTAAACACACCACTTTATTCCCCAATGGACAACCCATCCCTCCTTCAATCCCCATGAACCATTCCATGTTCTCCACCTTCACTTTTCTCCAAACCACTACTTTATTCCCCCATGGACAACCCCAAACTCCCCCTACTTCAACCCTCATGAACCATTCCCTCTCTCCCACCTCCAAACCCACCACTTTATTCCCCCATGGATAACCCCATTCCTCCCTAATTCCATCCCATGAACCATATCCTCTCCCCTTACCTATTCTCCAAAACCACTACTTATTCCCCATGGATAACCCCCCCCCCCTACATCAATCCCCATACCCTCTCTCTTACCTTCCCTTTTCACCAGACTACACCCCACTTCCTTCCCTTTACCTTCTTCCCCACCTCAAAAACCCCATGACAACCTCCCCCCCCTACATCAATCCCCATACCCTTTCCTTTACCTTCCCTTTTCTGCAAACCCACTACTTTATTCCCCATGAACAACCCCATCCCCCCTTACATCAATCCCCATACCCTCTCCTTACCTTCCCTTTTCTCCATCCCCCACCCCCGCCCATTCCCACCCCAACCCCATTTTGCGGAGGGTGATAGGAAGCATAACGTTAATTTGCAAAGTGTGTTCAACTTTTGCGCAAACGACCCTTTGGCCGAAAGTATTCGCGCATGGGTGGCCATGAATAATAGTGTTATGGGTCAACACCTTTTTATTCTTTTCTTCTGCTTCTTCTTTTACTTCTTATCTTTTTTTATTCTCTGATAGTTGAGAGTCACATTGAAGGTTCGATTGAGATTTCTCTTTGGAAATACCAGTTTTGGAAAACTTTTCGTGAGGTACTAAAATATTGAAATGTCAGTCTCTCTCATTGCAAGAGAGTAAAAAAAAAAAAAAAAAGAAAAAAAGAAAAAAAGAGAGAGAGAGAGAGATGACTCCACGACTATTTTTAAAACATTCCACGGAATTATATACACAAAAATACACACACACGCGCGCGCAAGAAATTACTTCATGAAAATTCTAATATCTCTAAAGCTTAGTATTTAAGTGTCAGCTTTAACATATAGGCGTGTCTTGCCTTTCACTTACCAGTTTATAATTAGTTTCGTTAGGGGAGTCATGACCTTCAGCACTCGTCTACGAAGGAAAAAATATAGCGAAAAAATGTCTAACTGTCTCTCTATGTCGTATGGATGAGGACGTTAATTCGTTATGCTTTCAGGATTGCGGTTTATTCACCTATTTATCCATTTCTGTGTGTGGTTATTCGTGTATCCTTTTATTCATTTGTTTGTTCGTGTATCCATTCATTCTTTTATCTTTTTGTCTATTTATCCTTTTATTTATGTTATCCATTCATCCTTTTATTCATGTGCCCATTCATCCTTTTATCTATTTATCCATTTATCTGTTTATTCATGTATCCATTCATCCTTTCATCTATTTATACATTTAATCCTTTATATATTTATCTATTGAATCATTTATACATTTATGTATCTATTGATTTATCCATTCATTTACTCACCCGTTTATTCATTTATGCATTTATCTATTTATCCATTTATGCATTTATCCGTCTATTTAATTTTCAGTTACTTCATTTATCCAATTATCTATTTATCCATTTATTAATATATCCATCTA
>NW_020872706.1:376733-381733 GCF_003789085.1 Penaeus vannamei
TGATAAAGATAAAGATAAAAATAATAATGAAAACACCGCGAACCGTAATGATAGTTCGCTCGCCCTCCTCACAATACCCCAACGCGGCGCCATGGCTCCGCCCACATCCAAGCGAGCGCCATCACAGAGCACGACCGACCGGGATTAATGATCCATTAATAACAAAGCTAATCCTTCATCCTGACGCTGAAAATTTTCTTAGAAAGAGGAGAAAGGCGGGTGGGGTGGGGTGGGGTGGGGTGGAAGGGGGATGGGGGTTGGCTATTCAGGGGGGTGGGTGGTTGGGGGGGAGGAGGGGTGAAAGAGGATGGGTGGGTGGGGTGGTGGTACTGGGGGTTGGCTATATAGGGTGGGTGGGGGAAGGAGGGGGGTATGAGAGGGTGGGTGGAGGGGAAGGAATAGGGTATGAGAGGGTGGGTGGGGAGGGAAGGAGGGGGGTATGAGAGGGTGAGGAGTGAGGGGTGAGGGTACGGGTGGAGGGGAGAGGGTAAGGGGTGAGATGGAGGGGAGGGGTAATGAATGAGGTGGGGTAGAGGTTGGGTATTTCATGGAGGGTGGGGTTTAGGAGGGGTGGGGTAAAAGTGCGATATTAGCGGTGAGGTATTAAGATTAAGGAGTGGGAGGGGGATGTTGGGGGGGGAGTGACGTAATCATTGGATTAGATGGAAGATTTTTAAAAAGAATCATCATATAATACATAATTGTAACAATATAATACCGTCACGATTATGATGATATCCCAGAGAAGGACTTGTATGACACATGTATCTTTATAATTAATATGACATTTTAATTGATATTCTAAGAACCATAAAAGACAAAGTAATATATGAATCTGTTTATGGATCTAGCGAGTTTCAGGAGAGCATTATTGTTATCAGTAACATTATATTTTTCTCATTACTCATTATTGTTGTTGTTGTTGTTGTTATATTCATCATTATTATTATAATTATCATTATCATCATCATTATCATTACCATTATTATTTATCATTATTATTATTATTATTATATTATTATCATTATTATCATTATTATCATTACTATCATTATCATTATTATTATTATTATTATTGTTGTTGTAATTATTATTATTATTATTGCTATCATTATTGTTAATATTATCATTATTATTATCATTATTATCATTATTATTATTATTATTGTTGTTATTTTGCTATTGTTATTATTACTATTATTATTATTATAATTATTATTATTATTATTATTATAACTATCATTATTATTATTGTTATCATTATCATCATTATTATTATTATCATAACAATTATCATAGTTGTTGTTTTGCTGTTGTTTTTATTGATATTATTATCATTATCATTATCATTATTATTATTATTATTATTATTATTATTATTATTATTATTATTATTATTATTATTATTATTATTATTATTATCATTATCATTATTATTATTATTATTATTATTATTATATAATATAATAATAATAATAATAATAATAATGATAATAATAATAATGATAATGATAATGATAATGATAAGATAATGATAATGATAATGATAATAATATAATATAATAATAATAATTAATATAATAATAATATATTAATAATAATAATAATAAATAATAATAATTATTATTATCATTATTATTATTATTACTCTCATCATCATCATTTTTATTGTTATTATTATTATCATTGTCATTATCATTCTCTTTCTCTTTATCATTAATCTTAATCATCATTATTATCATTATCTTAATCATCATTATTATCATCATTATCTTAATCATCATTATTATCATCATTATCTTAATCATCATTATCATCATTATCATTGTCATTATTATTATTATTTCTATTATTATTGTTATGATTGTTGTTATTATTGTTTTCATTATCATTATTATTATCATTACTATTATTACCATCACTATTATCAATAGTAGCAGTAATATCATTATTACTATCATTACTGTTATTATTATTATCATTATCATTTTATCATATACAAAAATTCTGAGTGATATTATCATTATGATCACCATCATCATAATTATGATCATGATTATCAAAATCATCATCATCCTTTTCATGACGATCCTAATCACTAGTAGGAATTTTAGCAGCATCAGTACTTTCATGATTAACATTAGTGAAATCGCCACCCCCCCCCCCCGTTTTTTTTTTTTTTTTTTTTTTCATTTTCTTCTAATCTGAAATCGAAACCGTCCAATCTGCTCCCAAGCCAGTCTAGCCGAAGCCACAGTCTCTGATGAAGTACCGGACAGAACTTTCCTCGTATCTTCAGCAAATAAAAGCTAAGTGCATGAATCGGGACAACGTAGGGTCTTTTTTTTTCTTTCTTTCTTTCTTTTTTTTCTTGAAAGGAATGGATACATAAATTAGACGATGAGGTTAAGGAGAGGAGAGGAGGAGGGAGGGGAGGGGGAGGAGGGGAGGGGAGTCTGTGGCCTTGTTAAAGAAGGTTGGTTTGGGGTAAGGGCAGGGGGATGGGAGGGAGTGGGGTGGGGGAGGGTCACGGACATGTTAAGGAAGAGACGGCTGCCGAAGGAGGCGAAGGAGGCGGATAAAAGGAAAGGAAGGAACGAGGTCGTAAGCTGTAGGATTACTTTAGAGGGAAGTATTGAGAGTAAGAAAGGTGGGTTTAGTTTAAGGAGGAGGGAGGACGGTGGTGGTTGATAGGAGGAGGAAGAGAAGGAGCAGCACGAGGAGGAAGAAGGAGAGAAGGAGAAGAAGAAGAAAGAGAACTAGGCAGAGGAGGAGGATTACTTTAGAGAGAAGTATTGAGAGTAAGAAGGTGGATCTCGTTGAGGATTTTAAGGAGGAGGGAGGACGGTAGTGGATGATAGGAGGAGGAAGAGAATGAGCAGAAGGAGGAGAAGGAAGAGGAAGGAGGGGAGGAGGAGGAAGAAGATGGGGAGGAGGAGAAGGAGGAAGAGGAGGAGGTGGATTTCTTCAGAGATAAATATTGAGTGAGGTGGATTCTAAAGAGGGGGGGGGGTGATGGTGGTAATTAGGAGGAGGAGGAGAAGGAGAAGAAGGAGGAGGAGGAAGAATAAGAGGAAGAGGAGGAGTCAGTAGATTGAGTGTGATTATCTAGATAGAGGTTGAAGCTATTGTCTAAACTCTAGAGGATAGAGTGTGATTATAGAGAAAGAGCCGGAGGTCGCTGCATCCGAGGGAGCTATGCGACTCGTCTGGGAGAGAGACACGGCATTCCTCAACGCAGAAGTCCCACTTAGGAGTCCATTTGGAAACCAATAAGCGCTGCGCCTCGACCCGACCTGCCCTTCATAAGCGTCCTGCGACAGGCAGCCCCGACAGAATTCCTGAAGGGCCAGATCCCAATCTCGACGAGGCGGCGGGTGAGAAGCCGTCCCGGGGACCGCCGCGGCGGCTATGACTTGTTGACGGCGACGGTGTTTTTGTGAGCGCCGCCCCGCCGCCGCTACCTGAGCGCGGTCGGACCGCCAGGAATGTCGCCTCCGCCCGCGGATCGCGCCGCACCGTTGCCACCGCCGCGGGAACCCTTCGGCCGCGCGCTGCACACCACGCATTTCGGGCATTGTTGCCTCGCCCGTGGGATTAAGGGGCGTCGAGAGGAGGCGACGATGACATACCGTTAAAGCCAGGGAGCGGCGAGTCCGCTCCTCTCGAGCCGAGGAGTCCAGGCAGGTGTCTCGTTAAGGTTAATGGCAGAACACTACACTTACCTGACCGGTTTGTCAACTTGCTTCAATCAACAGACCTATGATTGTGGGATGAATGCCGCTATTAGGGGGAGAAAAATCACTAATATCAAAATTCAGCTTCCAAGATACATCACATTAATACTTGTGCTCGAGAATTCCATCGCATATCATCACAACTTGCCTTCGTCCTCCTTGAAAAACAAATACACAGACAACAAACAAACACCACCATACCCCTAACAATCAACAACTAAACCACTAGAATACAAAATAAGAACAAACCGCTACATTATAACCAACCGTTTTTTGCATTCTTTTAAAAACATTTCCATGAATCTTAATTCCCAAAATGAGGAAGCACCATAGAGGTCGAAGAAATCTACAAAACGGAGTCCACATCTTTTGTCTGACTCTTCTATCAATGGCTATTGTGTGTGGACTGCCTAAGCCCGGCGATGGGTGGAGACACGCCCTACACAATGGACCCTCGACGCTAGACTAATGCTATAATTATCTTACTGAAGACTCTCGAGGAACAACTGCCGTCTCCAGTCCTCCCGTGCCTGTTATTTGTCTGTCATTTTCTTTCCTTTTCCTTCTTTTTGTGGGATGCGAAATTACCGGTAACTTGTTTTTTTCTTTTTTGAATACTTAGGTAATGAGGATGTTTCCGTGTCTCACTTATGGACGGTGACCGATGTTGGTTTGGCGTATTTCAGGGTAACGTCATTGCTGTCCGTCGTGGCTTTGGTCTTACCTGAAGTAATTTCCTTTTTTCTTCGTTAAATTGAGAGGGAGAGTGGGTAGTTAGATAGATAAATAGATATAGATAGACAGACAGATATAGATAGACTAATATATATAGATAGACAGACATATATAGGTAGATAGATATAGATAGAAAGACGGCTAGATAGATAGACAGATATATACAAATGGTGTAGATGCACAGATACAGACAGATAAATGGATAGAATATCCATACAGGTAGACATGCAGATATATATGAAAATAGTAAAAAATGCAAGTCATTAATTTTCTTTCTTCCTCTCTCTACAGCTCATCCTCCCTTCTTTCTATAGAACCTCTACTAGAACCTCCAAACATTAGGCTCCTGGGCTCATCCAGGTGTGTCATCCCCGTCGATGTGAGGTCCATTATCTCGGTGGATCATCCAGACAAATCGCGCAGGTAAACCATCAGAACAGGTCATCCACGTAGAACATTTCGCAGGCCATCGGAGGACCTCGGCGGAGAAGGTCATCCATATAAGTCCGTAGAGAAGAGTCACCTTTC
>NW_020872706.1:389038-394038 GCF_003789085.1 Penaeus vannamei
TTCCCCTCTCTTTCCCTCCCCTCTTCTTCCCCCCTCGTCTTTCCCTCCCCGCTCTTTCCCTGCCGCGTCTCTTTCCCTCGCGCGTCGTTCTCTGTCGCCTCCCTCTCTTCCCTCCCCTCTCTTCCCTCCCCCCTCTGCTCTTCTCTCTCTCTCTCGCTCTCTCTCTTCTCTCTCTCTCTCTCTCTTGCTCTCTCTCTTCGCTCTCTCTCTCTCTGCTCTCTCCTCTCTCTCTCTCTCTGCTCTCTCTCTTCTTCTGATTCGTTTCACAGTATGTTTCTTGTCTGCTATCGGATATTTCTTCGCGCTGCTACACCTTGTAATTGGGCTTATCATCAGCATTGTTGTTTATTCTCTTTTCATTCCTTTGTCTTTGATTCTTCTTCTCGATTTTTTTTTTCTTTTTCCCTTTCTTTCCTTTTTTCTTCTTCTTTAATTCCCCTTTCTTCTCAATTCTGCAATTCCCTTAATCATCGTCGCTGCATTTATCTATTTCCTTCTGAAAACGTCTCTTTTTATTTGGCAAATTCCTTACGTATACAAGGCACTGTTATCATTTCCCTCTCCTCTCTCTCTTCCACATTATTTGTTCTTTCTCATTCTCCTCTTTCTTTCTTTCTCTTTCTCTCTCTCTTCCACTCATTATCTCTTCTCTCTCTCTCTCTCTCTCTCTCCTCTCTCTCTCGTCTTCTCTCTCTCTCTCTCTCTCTCTCTCTCTCTCTCTCTCTCTCTCTCTCTCTCTCTCTCTCTCTCCTCCCTTCCCACACTCTTTCTTGATTTATTCCGTTCCATTTTTATCTATCCTTCCCATGCCCCAACTTCGGAATTACCCTGAGAAAAGTCAATACAGCGACTGCTCTGAATCCCCCCCCTCCCCCTTCTCTCCTTCCCTCCATGTACCCTTCCCCCTTCCCCCTCCCCTGTTGCCCTTTACCCCTCTTCCTCCTCCCCCCCCTCCTGGGCCTTCATCTCACATCCCCCTTCTACTCTCGCTCCTATCCCTCTTTCCCCTCTTCTCTTCTTGTGGTCGTTCCCTCCTTCTCTTTTTCTCTATCTTCTGTTCTAATCCCCCTCTCTTCCCATCTCTTTTTCTCTCCCTCTTCCCTTCCTTTCTCCTCTTATTTTCCATTTTCTTTTTCTTTCCCTCTTCCCTTCTTCTTTTTTCCTTCCCCTTTTCCCTCCTCTTTTACTCTCCCTCTTTCCTTCTCTTTTCTTCCACTCTCCTCTTCCCATTGCATTTCCTCTTTTCATCCCGTATTTTCTCCTTTCCTCTTTTCCTCCCCCTCTTCTCTTCTCCTCCCCCCTTCCCTTACCCCCCCTTCTTCTCCTCATCTCTTCCCCTCCCCCCACATCCCCAACCCTCAACCCCTTCCACCTCCATACCCCATGAGGGAGAATGGACCGGAGGGAGAGAGGAGGAGGAGGAGGAGGAGGAGGAGGAGGAGGAGGAGGAGGAGGAGAGGAGGAGAGGAGGAGGAGGAGGAGGAGGAGGAGGAGGAGGAGGATGGGGGGAGGGTATGTGCACGGGCGTGAAGAAGTAGCTTTGCACGCCTACATACCTGAGCGGCTCCTAGGTTAGGCTGTATGAACTCGCGCCCATGTGTGTAAATATTCACGATTTTTTTTCTTTTTTTCTTTTTTTTTGTGTGTGTGAAAACGAGAGTTGGGGGATAAGGGGGAAGGGAGAAAGTAAGGAAGGGTGAGGAGGATAAGGAGAAAAGTAGCAGACAGAGAGAGAGAGAGAGGAGAGAGAGAGAGAGAGAGAGAGAGAGAGAGAGAGAGAGAGAGAGAGAAGAGAGAGAGAGAGAGAGAGAGAGAGAGAGAGAGAGAGAGAGAGAGAGAGGAGAGAGAGAGAGAGAGAGACGAGAGAGAGAGAGGCAGACCAAAACGAGACAAAACAGAAAGAGAGAGAAAAAAAAAAAATCCAAGACCCCCTCCCACCTTTAAAACCAACGCACAAACATCAACCAATCCAAGCCCACGGTCGGTCCAACGTAAACAAACAAACAAATAATCAATCCACGCAAAAAAAAAAAAAAAAAAAAAAAAAAAAAAAAAAAACGCAAAAACGAACCATTCAATCCAAACCAATCCATACAAACAACTAATCCCATAAAAACCCTACGTGGGCGGGTGGGTTTGACTGGGTGGATTGGTTATTTACCCTGGGTTTATTCGTTCGAACAAAATAACCCAGGGTAAACTCATCCACCCCGAAACCCACCCACCCACCTCATAACCCTTCCCATCATCCACCAAAACCAACCCACCCACCACCTCATAACCCTTCCATCATCCCCCCAAAACCAACCCACCACCCACCTCATAACCCCCCCACCATCCACCCCAAAACAACCAACCCACCCAATTTAAACCCACCCACCCACCCCATAACCCACGTAATGGAAAAAAAAAGCAAAAAGGATTCGCCATTCCCTTCCCAACAGGACTCCCGATTATCCACCCCCAGGACGCGGCTGCAACGTGCAACATCAGCCATGCAGGGGCCGTCGGGGCGAACATGGCCTCCGCATTATCCACGGCCGCAGATAAGCAGGTTATCTATCCTCCTGCGACGTCGAGGCATTCCCGTGTGGATTACGAAGGGGGGAGGGGGGAGGTCCTCCTGGTTTGTCTTTGTGTACTGTGGCTATTGCTATCCGGGTTATTATGGCTGCTATTACTACTACTACTACTACTAAGTATATGATGACGACGATGACGATGATAATAATGATGATAAAAATAAAATAATACAGATAATAGGAATAACACCAACATTAGTAGCAGCAGTAGTGTTAACAGTAGTAATGGTAACAATAACCTGTAGTAACGAGAACTACAAGTAAAAAAAAAAAAAGAAAAAAAAAATCTGTATTACAAAATTCCAACCTCCCTTCACAGCTCCCCTTCCCCACCTCCCTCCCTCCCCCTTCCGCAAAAGAAGGAAAAAAAACAATACTCAAAGGAGAAAAAATACACGAAAGACCACCGAAAACACAAGACAGTAAATCCAACACATACCAAACAACAACAAAAAAATAAATAATACAACCCAGCCTTACCACACGCGAGTACATTGCCTAGCATACCAACAACAGTATTGTATCATCGTCGATCTATTGTATTTGTATGGGACTCGCCTATTGTGTTCTATATAGGAGAACCGTATTGTCGGCGGCCCTATTGTACGGGTCCCATCTATTGCTATCTATCAGAGGACCGAATCGGAGAATCATCAAGGGCATTGTTGCAACTGCGTGCGTCGACAGCGATCGCCCTCGTCGTGCACTGCAATTTCCCTGCAATATATGCCTCTGGTGGAACGCATTACGCTCTGATAATCTAGGTCAATACTAATACTCAATTGGAAGTCGAATATTGCAAACAGTAATGATGTGGATGTAAGTACAGCAACAAAAACAGCATACAACAACAATAATGAACAAAAGCAACAATAATAATATACAACACAAATATATAAACAATAATAACAGTAATAACAATGGCAATAAACCAATAGTAACAATGATAATTTTAAAAAAATATAAAAATAATAATACCAATAACAATAATGATAAAAAAAATAATAATAACAACAGTAATAATGAAAAGATGATAACAACGATAACAAAACGAAAAAGAACAATAATAAAAACAAAACAAAAAGAACAACAATAACAATAAAACCAACCATGGAAAAAAGAAAAAACAAATTCCCAAGAAAAGAAGGCATACCCCCCCCCCCCATCCCCGGCGACCCCACCCGGCCGGTATCCGTGTCTGTGCAAATTTGCCTTCCCGTGGGCGTGCTGGGCGTGGAAAAAAAAGCACAGCCACGAAGCACGGGCGGCCTCTGGGAGTGCAAACACGCAATGGCCTCCCACCCTTCTGTCTGCCTGTCTGCCTGTCTGGTCTTCTCTTTCTCTTTCTCTTTCTCTTTCTCTTCTCTTCTTTCTCTTTCTTCTTTCTCTTTCTCTCTCTCTCTCTCTCTCTCTCTCTCGCTCTCTCTCTCTCTCTCTCTCTCTCTCCTTTCTCTCTGTTTGTTTGTCTGTCTGTCTGTCTGACTGTCTTTCTCCTCTCTCTCTCTCTCTTCTCTCTCTCTCTCTCTCTCTCTCTCTCTCTCTCTCTCTCTCTCTCTCTCTCTCTCCTCTCTCTCTCTCTCTCTCTCTCTGTTTGTCTGTCTGTCTGTCCCCCTATCTGTGTCTGTCTATTTGTCTGTCTGCCTGTCTGTCTCCGTACTTACCTACCTGTCTATCCATCTATTTACCTACCTACCTATCTATCAATCGTTCCACCTGTTCGTTTCTTTCTGACTCTTCCAAATTATGATAGCTCCCTCCCTCTTCTTCCTTCCTTCCTTCCTTCCTTCCTTCTTTCTTTCCTTTCCTTCTTTTCCCTTCCCTTCCTCCCCTCCTCCTCCCTTCCTCCCCTCCTCCTCCTTGCTCCCTCCTCTCCTCCTCCTCCTCTCCCTCTCCCTTCCCCCCTCTCTCCCCCCCTCTCTCGTTCCTTCTCCTCCTTCTCACTTCACTCCTCTCCCCATTCCTTCATTCACGTCCCTCATGAGCGAAGAGAATGGGACGAACAAAGAACAAACGAGCCACTGAGAGACTAACAAAGATTGAAACAGGGGCTATATGCATAACAGAGAACAAAGGGAACACGGGGACTAACAGAGAACAAACGAGACAGAGAAACTTACAAAGAACAAAAAAAGCATTGAGAAAACCACAGAACGAGACAGACGGACCAGTTCTAAAAATATATGTAAATAAATAAAAATGAAAAACAAATAAAAAATAAATAAAATGTAAATAAAAGCGAGACAGACAGAATAATGAAGAACGAAGACAGACAGACTAACGAGGAAAAACGAGATGGAGAAAGGCAGACAGCGAGAAAAAGAAAAAGAGGTAAAGTCACGAAAAGAGAAACAGCGAGGCAACATAAGAAATAAAAGGAAAACAGAGAGAAAACAGAAACAGAAAAAAGGACTTTGTTTA
>NW_020872706.1:399038-403374 GCF_003789085.1 Penaeus vannamei
AAAAACTAGACCTTGGAAAAAAATTCAATTGTATTACACGGACACCTTGGTAAATGCCCAAGAATACGTAAGAAAGAACATCTAATCAAGAAAACAGACAAACAAGAATTTTATGGCCTTCGGAACGTACGTACACTCAAGTGACGGAATAATAATAATCATAATAATAATAATAGCAATAATAATAAATAATATTCAATACTACTACTACTAATAATAATAATAATGATAATTTCAATAATAATAATAATAATTAATTAATAATAATAATTAATAATAAACAATAATAATTAATAATAATAATAATAATAACAAAAATAATAATATTCTTAATAATAATAATAATAACAACAGTAAACACTAGATCGTTTTCTGTTATTTTCACCGAATTCAATATTAATACACAGTTATGCTAATTACGCGGCGAGACAGACCGAGAGAGAGAGAGAGAAAAAAACGCAATTCAAGTATATACAAAAATCTGGCCACCGCCGACGAACGGTATGAACTGCCCAAGGCCAACGTTTAATAATAAAAAAAAAAAAAAAAATGGCCAGCGTACATGCAAAAAAGAAAAAATAAAGAAATAAAAAAGCAGAGACAGAAAGAAAAAAAAGCAAAAGAAAAGAAAGAGAAAGAAAAGAAAAGAAAGAAAGAGACAGAAAGAAAGGAAAAAAGCAAGAAAGAAAAGAAAGAAAGAAAGAAAGAAAGGAAGAAAAGAAAAAGAAGAAGAAAAAACGTTTCTCTGACGAACGTTATTCCTAACAAGCTGCTCATTAGAGTCCTCGTGTTGATGTTCACATACCGGTTCAGCTGACTCTTAAAACTTTCTTACACTTACGATCCAGCTGCGACATACATGCCCCACACCCACTATGTATGCCTGACATCGTGGCACCTGGCATACATAGCCCATACCCACTATGTATGGCTGGCATCATGACATTTGCCATACAAACCCAATACCGACTAAGCATGCCTGACATCATGACATCTGCCATAAATACCCCATATCCACTACACTTGCCTGACATCATGTCATCCGGCATACACACCCCATGCCCACTACGTATGCCTGACATCTTGACACCTGGCATACATAGCCCATACCCACTAGGCATGCCTGACATCGTGGCACCTGGCAAACCCACAATGTATGCCTGACATCATGACATTTGGCATACATACCCCATACCAACTATGTATGTCTGGCATCATGACATCCGGCATACACACCCCATGCCCACTACGCATGCCTGACATCTTCAAACCTGTCATACATACCCCATACCCACCATGCACGCCTGACATCACGATACCCACCACGCATACCTAACATGGTGTTGGCACCGCACCCGATACCCACCGTACATACCTTATATCACAACCCCATTCACAGATATCCAGTACCCACAACGCATACCCACCGCCAAGACAAGAAAGCTCGTTTGCCCCCCCCCTCACTCTCACTCACTCACTCATTCATTCACATCACTTCCCTCCCACTCATTTCACACTTCTACATCCTTTCACTCACTCACTTCCACTCCCAGCCCCCCCCTTCCCTTCCTTCTTCCTCCCTCCTCCTTCCCTTCCTTCTCTCCTCCTCCCCTCCCTTCCTTCTCTCCCTCCTCCCCCTCCCTTCCTTCTCTCCCTCCTCCCCTCCCCCCCTCTACAACACCGACGCCACAACAGCTGACCGGAAGTAAAAGGAAGGAAGGCGAGGGTATGGGAACCTCTTGGGGCAAGCCGACTACCTGCGACCCCTCCCTTAGTCTCCTCCCTCATTCTGTAAAATGCTACTCTTCATTATTATTCAGTCTAATAATAACGCTATTAACTATTATCATATATAAAATATGCTATTTTATATACTATTTTTACCTATCATTATATATAAATAAATATATAAATATAGTGATAATAATAATAAATAAAAAAAAATAAATAAACCAAAAAAATAACAATAATGATAATAATAATAAATAAATAAAAAATAAAATAATAATAACATATTCGATACTCAGGTTAATTAAACAGTTAAACAGGATGCAGGTATATGTCGGGGAATTACAGCCGTCCGTTTCAGATCCATTAAGGTCGTCCTTCAATATAATTACGTTCTACAAAAGAGATGGCTGTTAACGTAGGAATTCTATTGCTCTTCCCTCCCTCGCTCACTCACTCACTCACTCACTCACTCACTCACTCACTCACTCACTCACTCACTCACTCATCTCACTTACTTCTCACTCATTCATTCACTCACTCACCCACTCCCTCCCTCCTTCACTCCCCACTCACTCAACTCACTCCCCCTCCCTCTTAGTGTACCGACTATTTCACCACTCCGACAACCCCCACTTTTCGTTCCCCGCTCACCCCATCCCTTCCTTTTTCTCTCCTCCTCCCCCTCCCTTCCTTCTCTCCCTCCTCCCCTTCCCTCCCTTCTTCTCTCCTTTTCCATTTCCCCCCACTTAATCCTTCCATCTCCTCTCACACCCCATTATCCATGCCTTTCCTCTTTCCTCTTCCTTACACTTACCTTCCCCTTCGTCTCCCATCCACCGTCTCATCCCCTCCTCCACCCACTCCCGTCCCCTCCTCGCCCGCCCACTCCCCATCCTCCCCTCCCCCCCCAACCGTTTCTCTCTCCAGCTACTCCTTACCTCTCTCTCCCCACTCCCTCCCTCCCCCCTTTCCCCACTCCTCTTCAAGAAAACCACCCCCTGAGCAACAATAAAAGAGCATGAAATACATTAACCTACATGCCGCAACCTATACCACCCTCCCTCCTTCCCCCCTCTTCCCCCTTCCCCTCGTCCCTCCCCCACCCTTCTTCTCCCCTTTTTCCTCATCCCTCCCCCACCCTTGCTCCCCTTCCCCTCGCACTTCCTTCCATCTTCTCCTCGTCCCACCTCCACCCTTCCCCTCCTCCTTCTCCCTCTCTCTACCCTCCACCCCTTCCCTCCTCCTCCTCTCCCTCCACCCTCCCCCTCCTCCTACCCTCCCCACCCCTCCTCCCCACCTCCTCCTCTACCCTCCCCCTCCTTCCTCCTCCTCTACCCTCCACCTCCTCCTCACCCTCCACCCCTCCTCCTCTCCTCTCCTCCACTCTCCCTCCTCCTCCCCCTCTCCCTCTACCCTCTCCCTCCCTCCTCCTCCTCTCTACCGCCTCCTCTCTCCTCCCCTCCCCCCTCCCTCCTCCTTCCCCCTCCTCCTTCCCCTCCCTCTCTTCCCCACCCCCTCTTCCCCCTCCCTCCCTCCTCTACTCCCTCCTCCTCCTCTACCCCCCCTTTCCCCCGACCTTTTTCCGACACCGCGTCCACTCGGCCGTTCAGCTCCGACATGCAAGCAGGGACCACCTATGATAAAATGCAGGCACGACATCTGGTAACACACCTTGGGTCTTTTTGTGATTTTTCCTTTTTTTTTCTTTTTTTTTATTATTATTCTGTTAGATTGTCTGGTTTGTCTTTTATTTTCTCTGTCTTTTACAGTCTGTGTGTGTGTGTGTGTGTGTGTGTGTGTGTGTGTGTGTGTGTGTGTGTGTGTGTGTGGTGTGTGTGTGTGTGTGGTGTGTGTGTGTGTGTGTGTGTGTGTGTGTGTGTGTGTGCGTGCAAGTGCAAGTGTGAGTATGCGTGCGTTCGTGCGTGTGCGTATGAGTTTGCATATACATGTGCGTTTACGTGCGGGTGTATATACGTGTCTATTTACACCCACCCCACTTCCCCATTTCTCTCTCTCTCTCTCCCCATATTTCTATTTCCCATCACCCGCCCATCTTCACCACCACCATCGCCATCCAATCCCTCGTGTCTGCCTGGCCTTACCGCCTTACCCCGCCCTTAAGCCCAGGACACGTGGGCGGTCGCTCGGGGAGGTCGCGCTCTAGCCAACGTACCTGAAAAAAAGGAGAAGAAAACGCAATTAATTACATCATTTCACTTTGCTTGCTTGCTTACCTGTCTGTCTGTCTGTCAGCATGTCTGTATGTCTTTGTTTGAGTATCTGTCTGCATAACCTGTTTGGTTTGTCTGTATCTGCTTTTTGTGTTTGTGAGAGATGAGAGAGGAAGGGAAGAAGGGAAGGGAGAGAGAGAGAGAGGGAGAGGGAGAGGGAGAGGGAGAGGGAGAGGGAGAGAGAACAGAGAGAGACAGAGAGAGAGACAGAGTAAAGAAGAAGAGAGACAAATGATATAAGCTGAGGGGTGCCGGAAGAAAGAGAGAAGAAGAAGTAGAACAAGAACAAGAAGAGAACATAGAGAAGAGGAGTGAAAGGCGAACAATAAAAAAGAAGTCTTAGAAAAAGGAGCCACGAGGTAGCTAGAAGAATC
>NW_020872706.1:415632-438132 GCF_003789085.1 Penaeus vannamei
CCATTTCCCGAAACGACACCCCTACGGCCTCGACCGGAAACCAGCCTCCGAAACCATCCCTAAACTGAATACACACAAACACACAATTACACTACCCTCTTCTTCCTACCCCTACCCCCCTAACCCCTTCCCCAACCCCACTATCCACACCCACACACCACAACACGCAAAAAACGCCCGTATCTACACCTACATCTACACCTCCTACTCTCTTCTCCTCTACCTCTAAACCCTCCCCCCTAACCCTTCCCCAACCCCACTATCCACACCCACACACCACAACACGGTAAAAAACACCCGCATCTCTACACCTACATCTACACCTACATCTACACCTCCTACAACACTTCCGCTAATTGGTCCTTCACCGCAGGCCCCGAGAAGCTCCCCCCCGCTGCGGCGTTTAAGGAATCTGGTCGGAGTGAGGTGGGCGTGTTAACAGCATCTTGGCGGCGTATGCATAAGCGCCTTGGCCGAGCTGGAGGCAGGATGACGGGTGGAGGAGGAGGCGGAGGTGGAGGAGTGGGAGGACGAGGTGGAGGAGGAGGAGGACGAGGTGGAGGGAGGAGGGAGACGAGAGGAAGAGGAGGACGAGGTAGAGGGAGGAGGACGAGGTGAGGGAGGAGGAAAGCGAGATGGAGAGGATGAGCTGGAGGAGGATGGAGGGTGGAGGAGGAGAAGGACGAGCTGGAGGGAAGAGGAAGGGAACGAGCTGGAGGAGGAGAAAGGACGAGCTGGAGGGAAGAGGGAAGGACGAGCTGGAGGGAAGAGACCGAGGGGAGGGGAGAGGAGCCTGGAGGGGAGAGGAGACGAGGAGGGGAGGAGGAGGAGGAGCCGAGATGGAGGGAGAAGGACGAGGGAGGAGGAGGAGGAAGGACGAGGGGAAGGAGGGAGGAGAAGCCGAGCTAGGTGGAGGGAGGAGGACGAGGTGGAGAGTGGAGGCCAAGCTAGAGGGAGGAGGACGAGGTGGAGGGAGGTGGGGACGAGGTGGAGGGAAGGAAGCCGAGATGGAGGGAGGGGGAGGAGAGAGCCGGGAGGACGGAGGACGAGGCCGAGCTGGAGGGAGGAGGAAGGACGATCTGGAGGAAGGAGGAGGCCAAGCTGGAGGAGGAGACGAGGTGGAGGGAGTAGGAGGACGAGGTGGAGGGGAGGTAGGAGGACGAGGTGAGGGAGGTGGAGGATGAGATGGAGGGAGGAGGGAGGACGAGCCGGAAGGAGGAGGGGGAGGAGGCCGAGTTGGCGGAAGAGGAAGGAAGAGCTGGAGGGAAGAGGCCGAAGTGGAGGAGGAGAAAGGACGAGCTGGAGGGAAGAGGAAGGATGGGTGGCGGAGGAGGAGGAGGAGGGAGAGAGAAAGGCCGAGCTGGAGGGAGGAGGGAGTCCGAGCTGGAGGGAGGAGGAGGCCGGGCGGCGTCTGAGCCAACAAGAAGCCCAGAACTTGATTGTTATGCAGATGGCCATAACAGGTGGACGGGAATCAATAGGAACCGCTCCTCCTCCTCCTCCTCCTCTTGCTGGTGCTACTGTTTCCCTCCTTCTCTCCCTCTCTTTTGATTCTCTTTCTCTTAATCTCTCTCTCTCTCACTCTCTTGATTCTCTTTTGTTATTTTCTCTCCTCTCCCTCTCACTCTCTTTTTGATTCTCTTTCTCTTACTCTCTCTCACTTGATTCGCTTTCTCTTGCTCTCTCTCTCTCTCTCCCACTTACTCACTCATATGTATGTACATACATTTAATAGACAATATGTATATATGTATATACATATGATATATATATATATATATATATATATATATATATATATATATATATATAATATATATATATATATATATACACACACACACACACACACACACACACACACACACACACACACACACATATATACATATATATATATATATACAATATATAACATACGCACAACATATACACATACATACACACATTACACATACATATACAACACATATATACATACATAAACACACATACATATATATACAATATACACATACATATACATATACATAAACATACAGATACATATACATACATATAAATATACATATACATATACATACATATACATATAATATATATATATATATATATATGTATATAATATGTATATGTGTGTGTGCGTGGTGTGCGTGTGCGCGTGCGCGTGTGTGCATTTCTATCGAACTTTATTCCTTTCTATATCTCCATTTCCCTTTCCACCCCCCTCTCCCCGCCCCCTCCTTTTAGTGTTCCACCCTCTACCTTTCCTCTGGCAACTATGCACCTCCTGAGTCTCACTAGTAAAGGGAAATCAATGGGAGTTAAATACTCCTCATTGACAAGGTTGGCGGCATTATTCTGCTCCGGCGAGGGAGTTCCAACTCTCTTGGCTAATCTGTATTCGATTTTCTTTTGTTTCTCAGCAAGACAATTCCGGCGCTTCGAGCTCGATCCCCATTGCGTCGGGGCGGAAGAACCTAACGGAAAGATCGTCCATTTTAATGAAATTCGGCCAATTGATGTTTCTTTATCATCGCCTCTTTCCCTCTTGTTACACCTCTCCTCCTCCTCTCTCCACTTATTTTCACGCGCCCGTTCTCCCCGCATCGAAAACCGATATAAATAAATAAAATGAAGACAGCCTTTCCCAGCGGCCAAAGTTCTAAAAGCCTTAATCGGGCGTCGACGTCTGAATTTCAGGATGCAGTTTCCAATCCACAAACATTTGCTCTATATTGTCATTCCCGCCAGAACCTCGACAGTGCAAACCCTTCAAGAAACTCTTAGACCGTTGTAATTACTGATGCACTTGAGAGTTTCAAGAGCGAGCCTGGAGGACCTAAGTTGCGCTCTCAGACTCTGACAACACTGTAATGTCGGGGTGAGGTGGAGGGTGAGGGTGGGAGAGGGGGGCAGAGGGGAAGGCGAGGGCGTACGGGAAGGAAAAGACAAGGGAAGGGAAGGCCTGTATTACGAACGAGAGTGAAAGGTAATAAAGAGGTAGAAAGAAGCGAAAAGAGGAAAAGGAAAAGCAGATAATAGTGACATGAAAAAAATAGTAAGAAAAAAAAACACAGACACAATACAAACAAACAAAGAACACCAAAAACACACTCAAAACTACATTGCTCACGAACAGTAAAACAAGCACAGCAGGCACAAAAGGCAGACACACAAGCACCGTCAGAAAACAACCTGGGTCACCACGAGCACCTGAGAGTGACCTCGGAACGGGAGGTAAACAGACTCAGGGGAGGGAAGGTCCAGGTGCAGCAGCTGTCAAGGTGATGATGTGTTGACCGTGACAGGGAGGAGGGAGGGATAGTGGATGGAGGGAATGAGGGAGTGAGGATTTTTGGAATGGGAAGGGAGAAAAGCAGGAGAGATAGTGGAGGGAGGAATGAGGGACGTGAGGATTTTTGGAAGGAAGGGAGGAGGGAAACAAGGAAGGAAGAGTTGAAGGAGGGAGAAGGAGAGAGGGAGGAGAGAGAAAAGAGAAAAAAAGTGAGAGAGAGAGAGCGGAGGGAGGGATGGGGGGTAAGGATATATAGAGAGAGGAAGAATGGAGGTAAGGAGAGGGCAGAGAGGAAGAGAAGGAAGGATAGAAGGGAGTGTTACTGGATAAACCTAGGTGGTAACAACAGAAGACTGAAAGGTGGAAATGCTGCAAGGTTATTTAGAAGGACTGATAGTAGAGGTTTGTGTCAATATTCCATGGGGAAAATATCAGCATCATCAGCTGTAAATAACTCAATCTGGAGAGCGAAGAAATGGGTTAATTGCTTTAATCAACTATGCAATGCCTGCACGTCAATACCAAGTGCAATGAAAGCAATCAACATGAACTTCTCTGCACAGCGCTCATCTCCCAAGGTAATAAACAATGTTAAACCTACTGACATACCCGTGTGCTTTAGGAATAACAAAGAGAAAAAAGAAGAACAAAATGAGAGAGAGAGAGAGAGGGGAAGGGGAGAGAAGGAGGAAGACGGAGAGAGAGAGGGGGAGGGGAGTGGGAGAGGAGGAAAGACAGAGAGAAAAAGGGGGGAAAGGAAAGAAGAGGGAGACGGAGAGAGAGAGGGGAGTAGAGAGAAGGAAGGAGAGAGAGAGAGAGAGAGAGAGAGAGAGAGAGAGAGAGAGAGAGAGAGAGAGAGAGAGAGAGAGAGAGAGAGAGAGAGAGACAGAGAGAGAGACAGAGACAGAGACAGAGAGAGACAGAGAAAGAGAGAGAAAAAAATGCAGAAAAAAAATTAAAAAAAAGAAAAAAATAAAGAAAGAGAAGTGTTGCTCTCCATCTTCGAAACATTTTTTTTACGGCGCCTTCGTTCCTGGGGAGACTCGGGCCGGGTCGGGTCACGTCCAGCCGATTAATCTAGATTTCCAGTTTTAATTATCAACGACACTCGTTTTCCTCGTGCCCCGATTGCGCTGAACCCTCCCCTCCCCTCCCCTTATCCCCCTCTCTCCCCTCTTACTTCTCCTTGCCCTCTCCTTCTTCCTTCTCCTTGTAATCGTTTCTTCCCCACTTCTCCTTCCTCCAATTGGTCTACTTCCCTTTTTCTATCCCCTTGTTCCTCTTCTTCCTCTTTCTCTTTCTCCTTTTGTCCTCTCCTCCTTCCCCTTTCCCTCTCTCCCTCCCTTCGCCTCCCTCTCTCCCCTTCCCCTTTTCTTTTTTCCTTCCCCTCTCCCTTCACCTTCCTTCCTTCGCCTCTCCCAACCCTCCCCCCTTGTTACCCCCTATCCCCCCCACCCTTGCGTTAACCCCCTTCCCCCCTTCCCCTTATCCCCACCTCCCCCCTTGCATTAACCTCCCTTCCCCCCTTCCCCTATCCCACCTCCCCCTTGCATTAACCTCCCTTTCCCCCCCCCCTCCCCCCCTTCCCCTTATCCCCACCTCCCCTTGCATTAACCTCCCCTTCCCCCCTTCCCCCTATCCCCACCTCCCCCTTGCATTAACCTCCCTTCCCCCCCCCTTCCCCTTATCCCCACCTCCCCCCTTTGCATTAACCTCCCTTCCCCCCTTCCCCTTATCCCACCTCCCCTTGCATTAACCTCCCTTCCCCCCCTTTCCCCTATCCCCACCTCCCCCTTGCATTAACCTCCCTTCCCCCCTTCCCCATATCCCCACCTCCCCCCTGCATTAACCTCCTTCCCTCCCCCCCCTCCCCTATCCCCACCTCCCCCCTTGCATTAACCTCCCTTCCCCTTATCCCCACCTCCCTCCTTACATTAACCTCCCTTCCCTTCCCCCCACCTTCCCCCTCCCCCCCCCTCCCACCTATCCCCACCTCCCTTCCCTTCCCCCCTCCCACCTATCCCCACCTCCCCCACCCCCTTTACTCCCCTCGCGGTGCAGTCAGGTTACAGACAAAAAAAAAAAACATTTATTAATCAAGTCAACAACTACTGTCGCGTCCGGCCGAGGCGACGAGACGCGGCACCCGATCCGCGTTGGCGATGCGGGTTTCGCTGCGGCCTCGGATATCAATCGTAATTGTTATCTCATTATTATTATTTTTTTTTTTCATTTATTTATCTTTTATTTTTTTTCTTTTTACTTTTTGATGGGGGTGAGAGAACGCGTTTTTGTTAAAATGTGGTGGAGGGAGGTTGAGGGGAGAGAAGAGAGAAGAGGAGAGAGAGAGAGAGAGAGAGAGAGAGAGAGAGAGAGAGAGAGAGAGAGAGAGAGAGAGAGAGAGAGAGAGAGAGAGAGAGAGAGAGGTAGAGAAGACGCAGAATATGCGTTCAAACCCGAACCTGACCTGCAGCTCCTCCAAGACTGCAGATGGCGGGTGGTGTGGGGGGGGTGAGGCTGCTTACAACGCGCTCCCGCTTTTAATCACAGGATAATAATTATTCCCTATTATACGAATCTTTATTGGGGGCTTGTGCTGTTGATTCGGGAATTCGGAAGTTATTCCTCATTAAACTTCCATTCCTTGAATACAAACTTCCTCATCATGAAGAGCCTCTCATACTCCCTCATTCCTCATCCCTCTCCCTCATCTGCTCTCCCTCTTCACACCCCTTTTACACATTCTCTTTATTACTCTTCTCTTGCCCCTTCCTCCCTCCCCCCCTTTCTCATCGCCTTCACCTTCCCCTTCCCTCCTCCCCTCTTCGCCTCCCCTTCTCCTCCCCACCTCCCCTCACGGCCATAACTTACCATTTCCCTCCCTCCCTTCCTCCATCAACATGATCCCCTTCCCTTAGCTCCCCTTAGTTCCTTACCCTAGGACCCTCCCACCCCTTACCCTCTACTCTAATCTATTTATCTATTTTCCACGCCCCCTCCCTATAGTCCCCCTCCCTCAATCCTCCCTCCTCCTCTTCATCAATCACCTTCTCCCCTCTCCTTCTCCCTCAATCCCTCTCACCCCCCTCCCCTCTCTTTCTCCCTCAATCCCCCTCCCCCTCCCCCCTCTTCTTCTCCCTCAATCCCCTACCCCGTCTCCCTACCGCCCTCTCTTTCTCACCCTTCTCCCTCAATCCCCCTCCCCCCTTCTCCCTCCCGCCCTCTCCTTAACCCTCAATCCTCTACCCCTTCTCCCCTCCCTCTCCTCCTTCAAATCCCTCCCCCTCTCCTTCTCCCTTCTCCCTCCCCTCTCCCCTCCTTCCCCTTTCTCCCTTATCCCTACCCTCTCTCTTCTCCCTCATTCCCCCCTCCCCCCCCGGCATTAATCCCACTCGCCCCTCTCCTTCTCCCTCCTCCCCCCTCTCCTCCTCCCCTTCTCCCCTCCCCCATCTCCCTCTCCCCCCTCCCCCTTTCCCTCCTCCCCCTCTCCTTCTCCCTCATTCCCCCCTCCCCCTTTTCCTCCTCCCCTTCCTTCTCCCTCTCCATCCCCCCCCTGCATTAATCCCGCAGAACCAGAGGCGAAAACAAGGACGAATCCCCAGCTAATCCCTTGTCTAACTTTCTTCCCGCGCCCTCCTCCCTCATTCCCTATGTTTATCACGTTCTGCGAAATTAAAGAATGATTTTTTTTTTCTCTCTCTCTCTCGTTCTCTCCTCCCCCCCCCCCTCCCCAACCCTTCCTCGCCTTTTTCTTCAAGTCCTTTTCTTCTCTCTCTCTCTCGCTCTCTTTCTCTCTCTCTCTCCCCTCCCTCCCTCTCTCCCCCCTCCCTCCCTCTCTCACTCCCCACCCTCTCCCCCATCCTTCCCTCCTCCACCCTCCCTTCCCTCCCTCTCTCCCTCTCCGCGTCGGTCCTCCCGTTATACAAAAGAAGAAAAAAAAGAAAATTAAAAAAAGCAGAAGGCCGGCAGGAATTTACATAGAGAGCAGGTAGAAGGAAAAACAGCGACGGCAGGAACGCACAAGGCGGGACCGGTGTGGCAGAGAAGCTCCCTCCCCTTACTCCTTCCCTCCTTTCCTCCTTCCCTTTGTCCCTCACTTCTTCCCTCCTTCCTTCTGTCCCTCACTCCTTCCCTTCCTTCCTTCCCACTGTCCCTCACTCCTTCCCTCCTTCCTTCCTTCCTTCCTTCTGTCCCTCACTCCCTTCCTTCCTTTCATCACTCTTTCCCTCCGTTCCTCACCCCTTCCCTCCTTCCATTACTCCTTCCCTCCGTTCCTCACCCCTTCCCTCCTTCCCTCTGTCCCTCACTCCTTCCCTCCCTTCTATCTCCTTTTTTCCTCCTTACCTTTCTTACTTCCGTCCTTCTTTCCCTCTCTCCTTCCTCCTTCCTCCCCTCCCTTCCCTCCCTCCTTCCTTCCCTCCCTTCCCTCCATATGACACGTAAACAAACTCCTAAAGTTGGAAACCTTTAGAAATTGGTAATCAATCATGGCGTGCTCGTACCGTAGAATGTTGTGTGATTTTTTTTTCTTTATTATTATTTTTTTCTTCTTTTCCTTTGTTTGCCATTACAGAATTTGTCCTTCATATTTTGGTGAATCTTGGTAATGGTGATGGTAATAGGAATAATACTAGTAGTAATAAAAAATAATAATAGAAATAATAAAATAATAATAATAATAATAATAATAATAATAAATAATAATAATAATCATCATCAATATCATAAATAATAATAATGATAATAATAATAAAATATAATAATAATAATAACATTTTTATTATCATCATTACCATTATAATTACTATCTATTATTATCATTATTATCATCATTATTATTATTATTATTATTATTATTATTATTATTATCATAACATTAAAAATAACCAATAACACTAACAATAACAATAAAAATAATAATAACAATAACAATTGCAATAAAAAATAATAATGATGATAATAATGCTAATGATAGCAATAATAATAATAATAATGATAATAACAATAACAATAATAATAATTATAACAATAATAATATTATCATCATTATTATTATTATTTATTATTATTATTATTATTATTATTATTATTATTATTATTATATTATTTATTATTATTATATTATTATTATTATTAATCATTAACAATAATAACAATATAAATTAATAATAATAATAATAATAATAATAATAATATAATAATAATAATAATAATAATAATAATAATAATAATAATAATAATAATAATAATTATAATAATAATAATAATAATAATAATAATAATAATAATAATAATAATAATAATAATAATAATAATAATAATAATAATAATAACAATAATAATAAGATGAACAACAACAACAATAACAACAGCAACAACAACAGTAATAATAACAATAACAACAAAAACAATAACAGAAGCACAAAACCATCAATAAAAACGACAAAAACAACAACGTCAAGAATTGTAATAGCAACAACAATAACAAGGTCATCAATAGCAAAACAAAAATAATGACAAAATACAAGAATAAAATTAATAATAACAGTATCGATATTTATGCTACTATTGATAATGATTATGATAATGATAACAATCACAATTAATAATAATAGTATCGATATGTATAGTACTACTGATAATGATAATGATAATAGTAACAATAACAGAAAAGAATGTAGTTATAAGGATAATGACAGCAATAGCAATAAATAAAGATAACTATAAAAAATAATTGCTAATAACAAATATTGTTGTAGTACCATCAGCATGCTCGATATTATCATTTCAATTTATATCATCAACGTCATATCAATTTTCACTATCATCATAAGCACTGTCATTGTTGTTGTTTTTTCTCTTTCTCATAAATTATTATCCTTATCATAATAATTAACATGAATATCAATATCCCTGTTATGATTATTACAACCATTATACAAATAATAACGAAAAAAGCCCCAAGGATGAAAAAAAATAACAATAAAATCAGAAAAAAAGAGAGAGGCGTAGAAAAGCACATTTACGAGACGTAATAAATAATATTTACCCCCTCCTCACCCCCCCAAAAAAATAATAATAAATAAAAAATAAAAAACATACCCGACAAAATAACTCGTCAAAACATCTGGCAACAAACTCTGAACGAAAAAAACGGGTTATCTCTTATCAAAACTTTGGATGAACATTTCGTAATCTGCACAAGATCGTTGGTCCTCTGTGGCCTGTCTCTCTCTTCCCCCGAACTTTAGCCATGCGCCGAAATAGATTCAAAATTCGGCTCTCAAGCTGCACTTTATTTAGGCTTTATCTTTTATTATCTTTCTCATTAATTGTCATCATTATCATTTTGTCTCTCATCATTATCATTATCATTATTATGTTTGTTATTGTCATTATTATCATTATGATTATCAATTATCATTATTTTTATTACCATTATAATCATTGCCATTTTTGTTGTTATCTCATTTATCTTTACAACTATTAGTATCATTATGTATCATCTTTATTTTTTATCATTAGCATTATCATTATCATTACTATTATCAGTATCATTAGCATTATCATTATCATCATTACTATTATCAGTATCATTAGCATTATCGTTATTATCATTACTATCATCATTATCATTATAATTTCCTCTCTATTCAATTCATCATGTTTAATCAATTGTCTTGCTATCACTTCTGATTATAGTGCTTACTAAAGTTATTGTTGTTTTATACTGACACTCAATTTCGATGTGCAAAAGATTTTTCTGGCTCCAGCATCAATGGCAGAAAGTATACGTGTGTCATCTCACGGCTGCTTATTGCTATCTATGCATCCACACTGCTGATATATGCCGTGAACCGCATGCACTTCTTTCAAATTTTCTTTCTTTCTGCCCGTCTCCATCTCTGTTTCTGTTTCTGTTTCTGTTTGTCTCTGTGTCTGTTTCTGTTTGTCTCTGTCTCTGTTTCTGTCAGGCTTTCTCTCTTTCTGCTTCTCCCTCCTCATCTCCTCTCTCTCTCTCCTTTCCTCCTTCCTCCTTCTCCTCTCTCTCTCCTCTCCTCTCCTCTCCCTCTCCCTCTCTCTTACTAGGCAGACGTTCTATACTCAAATCCATTGCCTCACTTTCAACAGTGTAATGGTTTTGCTACGCTCATTTCCACACAACACTCACTGTCCAATCCACAAGGAAATTATATAATGAAGGATTGGGATAATTTGCCAGGCCACTCCCTTCCCTCCTCACCTTCCCCTTCCCTCACAACCACCTCCTCCTCATTTTCTTCTTGTTCCTCTCGTTCAATCCTTTACCTACTCCTCTCATTCGTTCTTCGCCTATTCCCTCCTCCTCTTTCTCCCTCTTCTTCTCTGTCGTTCCTTATTCTACTCCTCCCACTCCTCTGTTTCTTCTTTTCCCCTTCTCTTATTCTTACCTTCTTCTTCTTCACTGATATCCTCGTTTCCTATATTATAATTTTCTCCTCCTCTTTCTCTTTCTCCTCTCCTTCTCTTCCCTTTTCCTCCTCTTCTCTTCCTTCTCCTTCTCTTTCTCTTTCTCCTTCTCCTTCCCCTTCTCCTTCTTCTCCTTCTTCTTCCTATTCTTCTTCATTCACGTTTAGTGATGCCTTTCTATTTCCAAAACCGGGTCGTTTCTCCTTCCCCTTAAAGGAATCCCACTTTTTATGATAAGATTAATTCCTTTTATTACTATGATAAATTAATAAACAAAACAAAACTAAAAAAAACACTTCGAAATGAAAAGTGGGGAAAATGTCCTGAAGTTCATACAGACAGAACGGGAAAAGGGGAAACTTCTCTACCTTCATTGCAAAACTTCCCAAATGCCCCTCGAAGGAAAAATAACTTACATGCACAGTGTAGAATGGATAAGAACATTTTCAAAGTGCGAGGACATTATTGGCACAGTATTTTTTCACACATAAAGACACACACTTTCTTTCTTTCTTTCTTTCTTTCTTTCTCTTTCTTTCTCTCTCTCTCTCTTTCTCTCTCTCTCTCTCTCTCTCTCTCTCTCTCTCTCTCTCTCTCTCTCTCTCTCTCTCTCTCTCTCTCTCTCTCTCTCTCTCTCTCTCTCTCTCTCTCTCTCTCTTTTACACACACATACACACCCATTCCCACTGTCAGCCCCAGAGCCGTGACATCCCCAGCCTAACTTTGACCAAGTCGACCACTCACCCCTTTGGAGACGCAATTCCCCTTCCCTTCCCCAACCTACACCATCGCCTCTCCTCCCCAACCCTCTACCCTCTGCCTCTCTTCCTCCCCCTCCCTACCCTCCCTCTTCCCCAACCCTCCACCCTCAGCCTCTCCTCCTCCTCCTCCCTACCCTCCCTCCTCCCCAACCCTCCGCTCTTCCTCCTCCCCAACCTCCACCCTCTGCCTCTCTCCTCCCCCTCCCTACCCTCCCTCTTCCCCAACCCTCCACCCTCTGCCTCCCTACCCTCCCTCCTCCCCAACCCTCCCTACCCTCCCCTCTCCTCCCCCTCCTACCCTCCCTCCTCCTCCTCCTCCTCCTCCCCATCCCTACCACTCCCTCCCCATCACACCACCCAGCAGGCACGGCGACCGGAGCGAGTCAAGTAGGCCAGCTAGCCAGCGAGCCTCCTTACGAGCAGACGAACGGACGGACGGTCTCGCCATCATCTCCCCGCCAGTACGACAAAGCGAGCCCCGGCGGACGCATTTGCCTCACAATCACACAGCGGGGACCACCTGACTAAAGGCGAATTAGCGCCGCCACAACTTTCCGCAAACGAATTCTTTATGCCCGAATTTAGAGGAGCTACCTGACGCGACTGTTATGAGCGGCGGGAGACACGGCGGCGCGGGTGGGAGGAGAGCAAAGAGGAGGAAGAGGGAGGGAAGGAAAAGGGGGGGAGGGGGGGAGGGGGGAGAGAAAAGGGAAGGAGGGAGGAGGAAGAAAGGAAGAGGGAAAAGGGGAAGGGAGGGAGGGAAGGAGAGAGAGGTTAAAAAGAGGTGGAAAAGAAGGAGGTGGGGCGGGGGAGAGATAGAAAGAGAGGGACAGGGGAGGAGAAGGTGGCGGAAAAAGAGGGGAGGGTAAAAAGGGAGGAACAGGAGAATGAGTAGGAGGCAGTGACGACAGCGGAAAAGGAGGAGGAAAGAATAAGAAGGACACGGTGAAGGACGTAAATGAGGAAAATGTGGAGATGGAGAAGAGGAGGAGGACAAGGAAGTCAAAAAAAGACTGGGAAGGACATGGGAATGGAGGAGTATAAGAATGAGGAAGCGAGGAAATGGGAAGTAACATGAAAAGCAGAGGGAGTACGAGGAAGGAGAAAGAAGAGGTGCTTAAAACAGGGGAAACAGAGGGGGGAAAGGAAGAGAAGGAGGAGGAGGATAAGAAGGGAAGTAGGAACCCAATACCTGTTTATGAGGAGACGGAAAAAGAAGATGAAGAGGGGAGAGCAGTAAATAGCCATAGAGAGAGGGGAATGTCATGAGGTGTGAGTGCCTGCCAATCATGTTGTGAAAAGGGAAAGGAAAGAATTGCTAACACACGTTTCGACTTTAGATTACGCAAAAATAAACAGACAAATGACGACTGGGATAAAACATTATCCCAATCTACTGTCTGTTTATGTACTCGTCTACTGCTGCATCTACCTATTTCTCTCACGACCGGAGAATGAAATCGGCCCAGAACTTCACCATGAGAACTTATGAGTATGAGTAAGTCACGCGTGCCATTCCAAGGGGCCTATACACTGTCCCCCGAAAAAAAGTGTTTTTAATTTGCTCACAAAAAAAAAACTGTGGGAATGGGAGCTGATGACCTATAAGGGTATCAAGAAGGAGCCGTGTATTAGGACATCGATGGACTAGATAAACCGCTATGGTGTTTGCTTACTTGTAGTAAAAGATTATATATAGCTGTGTCTGTATGTGCGGGTGGAGCAGCATTAGGAGACGTTCATATGGCCTGAGGACGCCAGAAATCTATGTGACCCATTGACTATATACCGTCAACAAAGAATACATGAAAAAAAATAATTTTACTCATAAGACACCACATTTCCATCACATCCCCCTCAATTCCGCTAGTCGCCTACAGCCCCTCCCCCCCTCCTCCCGCCCCATTCAAATAACTCGCGAGTAGAACATCGGGTGGGCGCAGTTGTCGAAGAGGTAATTGCGGGCGTACAACCCTCGGGATGGGATGGAGGAAGGGAGGGGGGAATAGGAGGGAGTGAGGAAGAGAGGGAGGAATAGGAGTGATGGAGGAAGGAAGGAAGAGAGGGGGTAATAGGAGGGAGGGAGGAAGAGAAGGGGGAATAGGAAGCAGGGAGGAAGAGAAGGGGGGATAGGAATAGGAGGGAGGGGAGAATGAGAGATGGGAAGAGCGGGATTAGCGAGGCTTTTTTTTTTGTTGTTTACTCGCCGACCATTAGCATATTTCCCATGCAGTGACTGACCCTCGACTGCAATTAGTTTCCGGCAAAGCTTATCATGTTGCTACCCCGCCTGTCACCGATCGCTCGCCGTCGGTTGCCAGTCGCCGACCCAGAGCCGGGGGGGGGGGGGCGAGGCTGCTGAACGTAAATGTATGTATGTGTGTGTGTGTGTGTGTGTGTGTGTGTGTGTGTGTGTGTGTGTGTGTGTGTGTGTGTGTGTGTGTGTGTGTGTGTGTGTGTGTGTGTGTGTGTATACATATATATATATATATATATATATATATATATATATATATATATATATATATATATATATTCAGAGAGAGAGATGGGAATATAGGACTTAATGAATTTTCCCATTCTTCACAAAGGGAAAATGTAAGCGAGAGGACAAGAAAGGGAAGAAGCGAAAAGGCCAAGAAAAAAAAGGAAGGAAAAGAGAGAAAAACACATGGCTGAAGTCACTTTTTCTATCGTTCTTCCCCCCTCACCCCCTATTCCTTCCCACTTACCCCCTCCTCCCTCCCCACCTCTTCCCCCCCACCCTTCCTCCAATGCCCCACCTCCCTCAACCCCTTATCCCCCTTCCTCCACCCTTCTCCTCTCCCAGTGCCATTACCACTTCTTCCCCTCACTCCCCCTTCAGTCCTCCTCCACCACCTTCATTTCCCACCCTTCCCTTCACCCTCTTCACTCCCCCTTCACCCCCCCTCCACTCACCCCTTCCCTCCTCCTCCCACCCTTCCCTTCACACCCCTTCACCAACCACCCACTCACCCCTTCCCTCACTCCTCCTTCACCCACCCACACCCTCCCCCAGCCCCCAGCACAAGACTGACAAACCCACAAAGCCCTTCAAGACCGGGGGCGGGGGAGGGTAGGGATAGGGGTGGGGAGAGGAAGAGGAAGAGGGGCAGGACCGTACCTCCCCCCCCCTTCCCCCTTAACCCCCACCCCATCATCCGGCACTCATTCATATTAAACGGAAATCGAACGTATCTGCATCCATTAACAACCGAGCCAATCGTTGCGCCCAAACTGCCATCAAGCGGAAGTGACGTCACAAAACACGATTTTGGAAGAGCAAAGTGCCCGCACGTCCGCCAGGCAGGTAGGTGCAGTCCGGGGGCTCCTTGCGTGTGTGTGTGTGTGTGTGTGTGTGTGTGTGTGTGTGTGTGTGTGTGTGTGTGTGTGTGTGTGTGTGTGTGTGTGTGTGTGTGTGTGTGTGTGTGTGTGTGTGTGCGTGCGTGCGTGCGTGCGTGTGTGTGTGTGTGTGTGTGTGTGTGTGTGTGTGTGTGTGCGTGTGCGTGCGTGCGTGCGCGTGTGTGTGGTGTGTGTGTGTGTGTGTGTGTGTGTGTGTGTGTGTGTGCGTGCGTGCGTGCGTGCGTGCGTGCGTGCGTGCGTGCGTGAATGTGTAAATGCATGTGTTCATAATTATCTTTAACAGGAAATGATATACCAAACACAAAAATCTACATAATACAATTTCAAAATAACATACTTTTTATCAGTTTACCTAATCTCTATATAACCAAAATTCATCTAAACACAAACTACATCACACAACTTCTTAATAAATAACACTGTAAATCATAATCAAATCTTTGTATTTACTAATGAAAATCAAGGTTTTTGTAACACTGTAAATCAATAATCAAATCTTTGTATATTTACTAATGAAATCAAGGTTTTTTGTAGCTTTTTAAAAATAAATCACTTATGGGTAGCCTAGGGCTTAACCCGTGTCAGAGTAAATGCCTGACAAATCTATAAAAAAAAAAAAAAAAAAAATAAAAAAAAAAAAAAAAAAAAATAAATCCTAATCAAATCAATAAGCCTGTCCAAACACCATTTCTTGTTTTTTACTAACTGTAAACAAAACCAATAACAACTGAAACTAGTAAACGATGACACGCCAATAACAAGTTGAAATCACGATGACATCAGCATTATCACCATCATCATTATCCTCATTCCGAAATAATTAGAATTTTTTTTTACAATTTCCCCTGCAAATGATCACACCTTCGCTTTCACACCACAGCCAGCAACACCATCGGCACCATAATACACCATCGGCACTATAAAACACAATCGACACTATAAAACACCACTGACACCATAAAACACCATCAGCACCATAATTGACACTATGACTAAAAGAAAAAATATTTATATTTTTTATATAACGAATAATTGATGAAGGGAAGGTTATAAAGAAGACGGGAGAGGGGGTGAGGGAGGGAGGGGTGAAGGGAGGGAGGAAATGAGAGACGAAGGGAGGGAGGGAAGGAGAGAAAGAGCAATGGAAAAAGAGGGAATAAAAGGAGAGAAAGGTAGAGAAAGAGGGTAGGAGAGCAAGACAGGTAAGAGGGGGGAGGGAAGGAGAGCAAGAAAAAGGCTTGAGGGAGAAGAAGAGAAAGAGGGAAAGAGGAAGGATAGAAGAAGAGAAGGAAAGCAAGATGAAAAGAGAAGGGAAGAAGAAGAAAGAAGGGAAGAAGAGAGAGAGGAAAGGACGAGGGGAGAGAAGGGAGGGGAGGGAGGGGGAGGGAAATAGCATGACCCAAGATGCCAGCTTCTGACACCTTCCATTAGACACTGAGTTCAGAAAAGATGAAAGATGAATGGGCCGAACCCGCCGCCACTTGAGGGGATTTCAGGGCGAGGGGAAAGGGGGGGTGAGAGGGAGGGAGGGAGGGAGGGTGGGACGGGTGGAGAGAGGGGGGGTAAAGAGGGGGTGAGGGAGGGAGGGAGGGAGTGGAGAGAGGGGAGGTAAAGAGGGGTGAGAGAGGAGGGAGGGAGGGAGGGGGGGTAAAGGGGATGAAGGAGGGAGGGTGGAGAGGGGGGAGGTAAAGAGGGGGTGAGGGAGGGAGGGAGGGAGGGAGGAGGGTGGAGAGAGGGGGAGGTAAAGGGGATGAGGGAGGGAGGGGGAGGTAAAGAGGGGGTGAGGGACGGGGGGGGGGGGGTGTGGGGGAGGTAGAGAAAGGAGGGTGAGTGATGTGGGGATTGGGGAGGGGGGAGGTAGTGAGGAGGGAGGGAAGGGTGGAGTGAGGGGAGGTAGACCTGGGGGATAGGGAAGTTAAAAGGGGGGTGAGGGAAGGGGGGAGGGTTGTGGGGAGGCAGAGAAGGGGGGGAGGACGAGGAGGGGAATGGGTGGATAAAAGGTGGAGAGGGGAGTGGAAATTACCTGTCGAAATTGCCGCTTTTGTTATTGGATTACCCCTGTCGCAGAAAGGGGGAGGGGAGGGCAAGGGTAGGGGGTGGTGTGGCGTAGGGGGAGGGCAAGAGGGTCGTGGGCTGTAAGTGGACGACTTGACTTTCCTCACTGGAGGGTCGTTGTTCGAGGCAAGACGTGGATTCTTGCCGTCGTAGAGCAGAGGGACGACACGACAGCCTCTCTGAACTGGCCATCATAATCACAATAACAATAATAATGATATTAAGGCAATCATATCAATAAGAACAACAAAAATAACAAAACTACAACAAAGATAATCGCAAGCATTTAGATAAGAGTATCCCCCCTTTTCCAACTCCTTCCAACCTCCTTCCCCCCTCACCCCACAACCTACAAATCTCCCCTCCCCACCCTCCACCTCCCCTCCCTTCCCCACTCCCGCCTTGACCTTAGTTCAGTGTGCAAAGGTCAGGACCCACTGAGGCCGATCGGGTCGAGTCAACATGACCTTTGAGGAACCGAACTCGATCCCTCGGCCCGGCAGTCACAACCTGCAGGTGCGCTGACGAGTTCCTTCTACGCGTTTTTTTTCCATCCGCATTTGGTCAGGCAGTCATGCACTTACGCCACGAGGTTTACGAAACATTTATAGATATCAATAATAAAAAAAACAAGCTAATGCGGTATTGTGAGTGTGATTAGAGAAAGTGTTATAAAACATCGCGAAAGGAAAGGGTGTTTATCAATTAATGGTGACGGCCACTTCACCTTAAGAGGTGAGAGATCAGGCACTCTAGCAGGCCGTGTCCTCAGTCCACTTGGATCTTGGCTAGGATTTCTTTCATCTGGTTTCCTTCATACCGGGACTACCTGTATCTTATAACATGTGCGTGTGTTTGTGTGTGTGTGTGTGTGTGTGTGTGTGTGTGTGTGTGTGTGTGTGTGTGTGTGTGTGTGTGTGTGTGTGTGTGTGTGTGTGTGTGTGTGGTGTGTGTGTGTGTGTGCGTGCGTGTGTGTGTGTGTTGTTTATAAATCTGTTCGCTTTGTGATTATCTGTACCTGACTCCGTATGTCTATCTATCTGTTTGTCTTATGTCTTCCCCTTCCTCTTCCCCACCCTCTCTCTCTCTCTCTTCTCTCTCTCTTCCGTCTCTCTCTCTCTCTCATCGTCTCTCTCTCTCTCTCTCTCTCTTCTCTCTCTCTTCTCTGATACCTTTTCTCTCATATGTTCTGCTATCTCTCTCTCTTCGCATCCTCCCTTCCATAACTCCTACCATCACCTGCCATCCCGTCCATCCCTCCATCCTACCTCCTACCTCCCTACCTCCCTACCTCACTTCAATCACTCACTCATCTTCACTCACTCACTCACTCACCCACATCACGGTCACTTCACTTCAATTCTCTCTCTCTCTCTCTCGCATCTCTTCTAACTTTCTAACCTTTCTCTCTCTCTCTCTCTTCTCGTCTCTCTCTCTCTCCCTCTCCCTTCCTCTCTCTCTCTCCTCTCTCTGCTCTCTCTCTTTTTCTCTTCTTTTCTCTCTTCCCCTCTCTCCTCTCGTCTCATCTCTCTCGTTACTCATATCTCTCTTCTCTCTCTTCTCTCTTAGTCTTCTCGTGCTCTCTCATCCGCTCTCTCTCATCCTCATCGATCTCTCTCTCTCATTCTCTCTCATCTTCTCTCTCCCTCCTCTCGTCTCTCTCTCTCGTCTCTCATCTCTCCTCTCTCCTCTCCTCTGCTCTCTCTCATCTACTTCCTACTTCTCTTCTACTTCTTTCACCTTCTCTCTACTTCTACTTCTCTCTACTTCTACTTTCTCTCTACCATCTACTTCTCTCTAACCTCTACTCTTCTCTCTACCCGCTCTAATACCTCTCTTCTAACGTCTACCTCTCTCTACCTCTAACCGTTCTCTTAGGGACTCTTACCTCTCTTTCTACCCTCTAGCCTCTCTCTACCGTCTACCTCTCTCTACACTCTTACCTCTCTTAACTCTAACCGTTCTCTCTATCCTCTACCCTCTCTCTACTCTACCTCTCTCTACCATATCTACCACTCTCCTCTCTTATTACCTCTCACATACCCTCTACCTCTCTCTTTATTCTCACCTCTACCTTCTCTCTACCTCTACACTCTCTCTACCTCTCCTCTGCTCTACGCTCTACCTTTCTACCCTCTACTCTCTCTCTACCTCTAGCCTCGTCTCTACCTCTACTCTCTTCCTACCTCTACCGTCTCTCTAACCCTCATACCTCTCTCTACCCTGCTACCTCTCTCTACGCTCTACCCATCTCTCTAAATCTCTATCGCTCTCTCTTTCTTGCCCCTAATCTCTCTCGTTTCTCCCCTATCTACCTCTTTCTCGCCCCCTTTCTCTCTCTTTCTTCCTCTATCTCTCTGCTTTCTTTCCCCTATCTCTCTCTTATCCTTCTTCCCCTATCTCTCTCTTTCTTCCCCTATCTCTCTCTTTCTTCCTCTATCTCTCTCTTTCTTCCCCTATCTCTCTTCCCCTATTCTCTTTCTCCCTATCTCTCTCTTTCTTCCCCTATCTCACTCTTTCTTCCCTATCTTCGCTTTCTCTCGTTTCTTCCCTATTTCTCTCTTCCCCTCTCTCTATCTTCCTCTCCCCCTCTCTTTCCTTCCCTCTTTCCTTCTCTATCTCTTCTCTCTCTCTGGTCTACCCCCCCCCCTTCTCTCTCTTCTTTCCTTTCCCTCGTCTCTCTCATCCCCCATTCCGTCTCTCTCTCCGTCCTTTCTCCATCTCCTCTTGCCCCTCTGCTTCTCTCTTTGCTCTTCCATCGTCTCTCTGTCTCTCTCTTCCCCTCTCCTTCCTTGTTCCTCTCATCTTAGCTTCCTCTCTCTCTCTTCCCCTCTCTCTATCATTGCCTCTTCACTCAACACGCTCTCTCTCTTCACCTGCACCTTCCTTCGTTCTTCTCCATAAGTTCCATTCATCCACTTCATCCTTCTCACCTGCCCTCCTTCTTCTCTCCTTCTCTTTCTTCATTCTCGCCGCTCAAATTGTACTCCTCTTCGTCCGGTCGTCCTTCTTCCTCTCCTTTCTTGCCGTCTTCCCTTTCCTCTTCCTCCATTTCCTCTTCTACCTCTCCCTCTCCCTTTTACTTCCTCCACTTCCTTTACCTCCCTGCCTTCCCTCCCCACCACCACCTGTTCCTCCACCTCTTTCTTCTTCCCTTTCTACGTACTTTCCTCCTTCCTTCCCTATACCTCTTCTTCTCTCCTTTTCCTCTTTCTCCCCTCTCCTCACCTCCCAAACCTCCTCCAACCCTTACCCATTCGTCTTTCCCTTCCCCCCCCTTCCCTCTCCCCTCCCTTACTCAACTTCCCCCTAACCCATCCCTTCCTCCCTCCCAATTCCTCCCCTCCCCCTCTCCCTCTCTCCCTATCCTCCCCCTCTCTCTCCCCCTCCCCCTCCTTCTCCACTCCTTTCCCCACTCCTCTTGCTACTCCCCCTCCGCTCCTCTCCCTCCCACTCCCTTCCACTTTCTCCCCCCTTCCCCTCCCCTCCACTTTCTCCCCTTTCCCTCCCTCCACTTTCTCCCCCTTCTCCTTCCGCTTTCCTCCCCCTTCCCTCCCCTCCCCCTTCTCCCTCTCTCCCTCTCCTCTCCCTTTCCTCCTCTCCTTCCTCCCCGCGTGCCATGGCGCTCTCTCACCTGGCGTCCAGTAACGAGGTGGAATTAATGAGAGAATTACGCTTAATTGGTGAGTGGCCGTTTAAAGGGGAGCCAGTGACGAGTGCAGCCATTTCCGGACCTGTAGTATTCGGACGCATCTCGTGTGCCTTCTGCTATGGGGCGGGGGTGGGGGTGGTAGGGGTGGGGGGGGTGGGGTGGGGGGTGGGGGGGGGATAAGGGTTGGGGAGGGTGGGGAGGTGGGGATGGGTTGGGGTGGGGGTGGTAGGGGTGGTAGGGGTGGGGGGGTTGGGGATGGGGGTGGTGGGGTGGGGTGGGGGTGGTGGGGTGGGGGGGTAAGGGTTGGGGATGGGGGTGGTGGGGTGGATGGGGTGGTAGGGGTAGGAGGTGGGGTGGGGGTGGGGGTGAAGGTGGGGGTGGTAGGGGATGAGGTAGGGGGTGGAGGTTCGAGATGTAGGTAGGGGTGGAGGTGGAGATAGGGGTCGAGGTTGAGGAGGACGGGATAGATGAGTTAGATAGGGGAGAAGTAACAAGGCGATACGAAGAAGGAAGGGAGCAATAAAGAGGAAGAGAAGGAGAGAGAGGATGAAGAAGAGGAGCAGGAGGAAGGAAAAAGAGGAGTCGGCAAACAGTAAACAGGAGAAAGTGAAAGGGGAAGAAGACGACAACCGCGAAAGATACGAAGGAGGATGAAGAAGGAAAGGAAGAGCAAGTGAATACCAAGAAAGAGGAAGAGAGGGAGGAGATATTGGTATTGGAGAAGGAAACAGGAGACCAACAGAGGAAGGAGGAAGAAAATGAGAATGAAGTGATAAGATGTTGAAATGGAAAGAAATACATGTAAGAAATGAGGAATCAAGCTCGGAGGTTCGCCAAGAGAGAGAGAGAGAAAATGGAAAAGACAAGAATATAAAACGTCAAGGGTTAGGGCGAGGCAGGGATGCGAAAGTGAGTAAACATATACGCATGATGATAAAAAAAAATAAAGACAATCACGAGAGCAATCCTTAACTATGGCCTCGAACACGGCCTAAAATCACGGACGAAATGCCCAGCGAAGCGAGGAGACGCCCCCGCCCAGGGACCCTCCAGCTAAAAGACGGACGGAAGGGGCGGTCAACGAGCTTAAAGTGTGATCTTCTGTCATTAAGCCTACCCTATTCAATTAGATTACATGAAGACCTAACCGTGTTGCAGGGAAGGGAAGGGGGAGAAGGGGAATTAATAGATAATCAAGGTTGACGTGGAAACACATTCCATGCATTCCTGCAGTGACCCAAGCGACCACGGGCGTAACAAATTATTCCCGCCAAAATGCGAGTTCAAGGGGCTACGCGCCGCGAGGTATTTATTGTCCCCCTCTTTCGAGCTCTTTAATTGTGATCGCGGGCTGCTGCTGGAGTTTCCATTGCAGAGGTACTGATAACGGAAAGAAGTAAAAAGCCCGAGTGTAGGTTGTGTATTTTTTTTCAAATTATCATTATCATCTTTATTTCATTCTTTCATCTCCATAACTGCCTTATTCGCCATCATATCTCTCCCATCTCAGATTCAAAACAAAGTCTTCCAAAGAACTCGCGCGAACAACAACGTTCGCCCGTTGTTAAAAAAAAAAAAAAATAACAAATAAATCTGGCAGCTTATGTTCTCATCCACCCAACACCCAATCCCACCCCCTCCCCCCTCCCCCCACTTCGCCCAAGACCCCCCACCCCAAAACCCAGCCCCAAGTGCACAGATTTTCACTGTATCCCCTCTAATCCCCGCCCTAGTCCCGTTTTCTTCTCCTTTTCAACGTGAATCCCATTTTTCTTTGTATGATTAATTCCTCGCGGGCCAAGTGTGTGTGTGTGCTGCCTACTTGATGGCGGCGCGTGTCCGAAGGCGCGACGTCTCTTTCAAAAATGAGGGAATGTGAAGCCGAACGCCGGAGACTGATG
>NW_020872706.1:445632-450632 GCF_003789085.1 Penaeus vannamei
GAAGTCACACTGAAACTCGAGTAAGTTTTAACGATCTCGAGGACTTGTTTGTGTGTGCGTGCGGCTGGACGGCGAGTTGTTCGGGAGTAGAACTTGACCGCGCACACGTAAAAAAAAACACACACGCACATATATATACACGCACGCACATATACACATACACATATACACACACACATACACACACACACACCACACACACACAACACACACACACACACACACACACACACACCACCACACACACACACACACACATTTCAAGTGCAAATTGTACCCAGCTGAAATCGATGGAAGTGGAACAATACAAATCGATCTTTAGAAGACACGGCAACTCGGCAACCGTCCGTAGACTTAATCACGGCTAACAGAGAGAGAGAGAGAGAGAGAAGAGAGAAGAGAGAGAGAGAAGAGAGAGAGAGAGAGAGAGAGAGAGAGAGAGGAGAAAGAGAGAGAGAAGAAAGAGAGAGAGTGAGAAAGAGAGAGAGAGAGAGAGAGAGAGACAGACAGAAACAGAGACAGAGAGACAGAAACAGACAGAAAGAGCGATAAAGATAAAGACAGAAAGACAGAGAAATCGAGAAAAGAAAAAAAAGAAAAAAACAACGAAAAAGAAAGCTAAAGAAAAAAAAAAGACCCAGAGAAAGCACCCAACCAAACAACCCTATTCATATAAAAGAAAAGACACGATCTCTCGCTACATACACTGACCTGTGTGCCGGTGAAAAGTTTACAAACTGCCAGATGAATCATTCTTCAGATCTCTACCTCCTGAACGCGGATAGTTGGAGAATCTATCTAACTCAATCTGCATACCGGAGGTCCTTGATGATTATGGATTCTGTGTGATGGAGGTAGACCGGGGGTCAAACCCCCTTTGTATCAACCCCCCTTTGTATCTCCCCTTTTAATCCCTCCTAACCCCCTTTGTATCTCCCCTCTTGTATCCCCTCAACCCCCTTTGTTCTCCCTCAACCCCCCTTTGTATCTCCCCTCAACCCCCCTTGTATCTCCCCTCAACCCCCCCCCCTTTGTATCTCCCCTCAACCCCCCTTTGTATCTCCCCTCTTTATCTCCCCTCAACCCCCCTTTGTATCTCCCCTCAACCCCCTTTGTATCTCCCCTCAACCCCCCTTTGTATCTCCCCTCAACCCCCTTTGTATCTCCCCTCAACCCCCCTTTGTATCTCCCCTCAAACCCCTTTATATCTCCCCTCAACCCCCTTTTTATATCTCTCCTCAGCCTCCCTTCACAACCTTACCTCAACCCCTTCCCCTTTAAATCTCCCCTCAACCCCCCCTTTTATCTCCCCTCATCCTCCTTCGCAACCTTACCTCAACCCCTTCACAACCCCTTCCCCTTTAAATCTCCCCTCAACCCCCCCTTTATATCTCCCCTCATCCTCCCTTCGCAACCTTACCTCAACCCCTTCATAACCCCTCCCCCTCCCCTTTAATTCCCAATTAGCCCTTTCAAATTTACATAAATTCTCTTTAGATTTACATCCTGCCTCTTCCAATTTCACTTCAATACCTTAGATTTACCCTCACTCCTTTCAGATTTCCCTTAACCTCATAAATTTACCCTCAACCCCATTCAAATTCTCCTGTATCCACTAAAACTTCACTCAATCCCTTAGATTTATCCTCAACCCCTTCAGATTTCCCTTAACGCCCTTAAATTTACCCTCAACCCCTTAAATTTACCTTCAACCGCTTAAAACTTCACTCACCCCCCTTAAACTTGCTCTCAACCCCTTCAGATTTCCATTAACCCCTTAAATTTATCAACCCCTTAAAATTTCACTTAAAATTACCCTCAACCCCTTCAAATATCACTTAAATTTACCCTCAACCCTTTAAAACTTCACTCACCCCCTTAAACTTGCTCTCAACCCCTTCAGATTTCCATTAACCCCTTAAATTTACCCTCAACCCCTTTAAATTTCACTGAAAATTACCCTCAACCCCTTCATATATCACTTAAATTTACCCTCAACCCCATAAAATTTCAATCCCCCTTAAATTTACCCTCAACCCCTTCAAATTCTCCTCAACCCCCTTAAATTCAACCTCAACCCCTTCAGCCATCCCTCAACCTCCTTTAACCTCCGAGACAACCAAATGGAGACGCTGTTGCCACAGTTCATGCCTCGTATTATGGCAACATGGTGTCTTTGCCGTTTTATGCATCGAGAGTCTGCATAAAAAAAGAATGCTTAAATAAACAACACGTGTTTTAGTGACTTATTTACGTAACAACTATAATAACTTTCATGAATTTAAGTCCGGTTGGCATTTGGCGTGTGCTTAAATGTACGATAACCTTGATCGTATTATGATATACTCAAAAACGTTGTTTTGATTGTGGCTTTGTGGTGTCATATGTGGTGTGTATGTGTGTGTGTGTGTGTGGTGTGTGTGTGTGTGTGTGTGTGTGTGTGTGTGTGTGTGTGTGTGTGTGTGTGTGTGTGTGTGTGTGTGTGTGTGTGTGTGTGTTGTCTGTGTGTGTGTGTGTGTTTCATGAGACAGAGAGAGAGAGAAGGGGAGGGGAGAGAGAGAGAAGAGAGCATGCGAAGAGATATGACAACAAATACTTATCCACGTAAGTTCACTTCGAATCTTCTCCTCGGACCCCCCCCCCTTTTCAAACTTCCTTAAGACCCCCCTTTCAAACCTCTTCCTAGGACCCCCCCCCCCCTATCAAAAACTTCCTCCTTGCGATAAAACATTACGAAAAAAAGAAAAATAAGAGAGTAACAAGCGCCCCTTAAAAAAAAAAAATTAAAAAATAATAAAAAAAAGACCTCTCAACTCATCAAAAAACCCAATTCCCGATCGGTTCCTAATCCAATTCCATTCCCATTTAGCATCACACCTGACTTAACACCAGTGGGCCAATTTGCTTCCCTCTCATCCTTCCCCTCAGGTGAGTCGCGAACCGTGGAGGAGGGAGGGGAGGGGGTGAGAGCAGAGGGAGGGAGGGAAGTACCAGAGGAGGGAGGGAAAGGGAGTAGAGGGGGAGGGAGAGGGAGAGGAGGGGTTGTAGGGAGAAGGGCCGCGTGTGTATGGGGAGGCGGGTGAGGCGGAGGAGGGGAGAGAGGGAGAAGAGGGAGAGGAGGGGTTGTAAGGAGAAGAGCCACGTGTGTATGGGGTGGCTTGGGAGGGGAGAGGGAGGAGGAGGGTAGGAAGGGAGATCGGAGGGATGATAAACTGAGGAAGAGGGGATTTGGAGGGAATTGGACCGGGGGAGATGCAGAGAAAATCCGAAATAACATAAAACAAGAAGAGAAGGGGAATTATATGAGAGAGTAGCATTATACGCATAATTTTCTTTTGCCTTCAAAAGACAACAAAATGAAATCTAGGTAAAAAGAATGTAAATAAGGAACAAGGGAAGACCAAAGCGACATTTAGAATGAAATGTTGAACAGACATTAATAAGAAAAGGTGTTAGGGGAGGAATAGGGGAGAAGGGGAGGAAGGTGAGGGGACAGGAGGAGGAAGAGGGACAGGAGGAGGAAGAGGGGACAGGAGGAGGAAGAGGGCAGAAGGGGGAGGAGGGGAGAGGGGGAAGACGAGGGGAGAGGGGAGGAAGAGGGCAGAAGGGGGAAGAGAGAAGAGGGGAGAGGGGGAGGGAGGGATGAAAAGGGGTGTGAGGAAGGAGAGGAAGAAGACAGACAACGAAGGGGAACAAGACAATGAGAAAAATATTAAAAAAAGGAAAAACAATGGATAAGGAAGCCAACACACAAAGAAAAAAGACAAGGCGAAAAAAATAAAAAAGCAATAAAAAAACGAAAAAAAATCTAAAAACAAAGAAATCCAAAATAAAACGACAATAATTAAAAAAAGAAACACCTCACCCCCCCCCCGCCCCGTCACCTCTCCTCCTTCTCCTCCTCACCTGAAGTGGAGGAGGGTCACCTTAGCGATCAGACCGAGGATTGGGTGTCCTGCGTCGAGTCCAAGGCCGCCCTTGACCGAGCACTTGCCTCGTATCAACGGCGCCTTCGTTAAGCTCACGTGACATCTTCAAGTCAGGGTGTGTGTGTGTGTGTGTGTGTGTGTGTGTGGTGGTGTGTGTGTGTGTGTGTGTGTGTGTGTGTGTGTGTGTGTGTGTGTGTGTGTGTGTGTGTGTGTGTGTGTGTGTGTGTGTGTGTGTTGTGTGTGTGTGTGTGTGCGGCGTGTCTGTCAAGAGAGAGAGAGAGAGAGAGAGAGAGAGAGAGAGAGAGAGAAAGAGAGAAAGGAGGAGCGAGAGCGAGAGACATGAGACAGAAAGACAGAGAATCAGAGAAACAGAAAAACACACACACACACACAGACACAGGCGCACGCACATATATACTTCCTATACATACATAATAAACATCCACGCCCCAGCGAGCCTTTCTGAGGCCCTCCCTCACCTCGATCTGCGCTCGCCTTAAGTGCTTCCAATTCGCCCCATCCTTTGGCGCAGCGCACCTTGCCTCCCCGCTCCTGCATCTCCTCCCGCGGCGCCCAGGCGAGGAGGCGAGGCCGTCCCGCTCCCCCTCAGGTGTGTATTCTCCTTTGCATAACTTTCTCTAAATTCTTTACCTTCAAACACTCCTCCCCTTTGCGTTCTTTTTTCGTTTCAAGGGTCTCCCCCTGCAGGCAGAGGCCCCTCAGGTGCGCAGCCTCTTCAGGTACAGTACCCTTTGGGACCGGGCCCTCTCAGGTGACCCCTTCGGAAACAAGCGCCGAGCCCTCGCTGAAGATAAAGCGCTTCGCGGCGGCGTCCTCCTCCCGCAGGATGGTCCCCTCTGGCGCGGTTTCCCTCGGCCGCAGCTCCCCTCGCTGCGGTTCGCCCCCGGATCCTCTGGGCGGAGGGGCTTATGCCATGCAAATGTATGGTAACACATTCTTCACAGCCTCCCTCCCCGCCAGCGCCCCGGCCACCCAATTGCCGCGGCGCACCTGCTCGCGTGGGGGAAGCCTGCATGCACGTGGACTCGCCATACGCAACACATACGTACG
>NW_020872706.1:460632-468132 GCF_003789085.1 Penaeus vannamei
CTATATTTGACGGTGGAGCAAGACTGATCACTGTTGTGTGCGTGTGTTGTGTGTGTGTGTGTGTGTGTGTGTTTGTGGTGTGTGTGTGTGTGTGTGTGTACGGAGTGTGTGTGTGTGTGTGTGTTGTTGTTTGGTGTGTGTGTGTGTGTGGTGTGTGTCTTTTGGTGAGTGTATGTTTGGTGTGGTCGCTTTGTATGACATGTGTGTGTCTGTGTGGGTGTGGTAGTCCGATGTGGTGAGTGTGTATGTGTGTTGTCGTGTGTGTATGTGTGTGTGTGTAGTGTGTGTGTGTGTGTGCGTGTTGTGTGTGTGTGTGGTGTGTGTGTGTGTGTGTGTGTGTGTGTGTGTGTGTGTGTGTGTTGTGTGTGGTGTGTGTGTGTGTGTTGTGGTGTGTGTGTGTGTGTGTGTGTGTGTGGTTTGTGTGTGTGTGTGTTGTGTGTGTGTGTGTGTGTGTCTTTTGTGAGTGTATGTTTGTGTGTCTTGATGTGTGTGTGTGTGTGTGTGTGTGTGTGTGTGTGTGTGTGTGTGTGTGTGTGTTGTGTGTGTTGTGTGTGTGTGTGTGTGTGTGTGATGTGTTTTGTTGTGTGTGTGTGTGGCATACACACTCACACACAGAAAATGATGATGATAACGATGGAAAATTAAGATTCGTTAATGCTTAAAATGACGAGACGAGTGGAAAATAGTGGATGGGTTTGTTTGTGCGTGTTGCAGAAGTGGACTTGGTGATTAAAACACAGGCAAAGCTGTCTATATGTAGGTTTATCTACACCCTCCCCACACACACACATCTGATATACGTATGTGTGTGTGGTGTGTGTATATATATAGTATATTATATATATATAAATATTTATATATATACTATAATATATATATATATATATGTATGATATGTATATATGATGTATATGTATATTATACATGTATATAATTAAATATATATTATATATATATATATAATATATATATTATATAGTATATATATCTGTCTATCTATCTATCTATATATGCATATGCATATACTATCTAGAATTAATATCTATCTATAGATCAAAAGCAATCTGATATTATGTATCTATTATATCTATCTAATCTAATATATATATATATATCTGTTATTATCTTCTATCTATCTACTTTATGTATATATGTGTGCGGTGTGTACACACACCACACACACACACACACACACACACACACACACACACACCACACACACACACACATCACACACACACACACACACATATATATTATAGATAGATAGATAGATAGATAGATATAGATAGAGATAAATATATATATATATATATATATATATATATATATATATATATACAGAGAGAGAGAGAGGAGAGAGAGAGAGAGAGAGAGAGAGATAACGTATCTATGTGTGGGGGGGGGGGTGTAGATAAACCTACATATAGACAGCTTTGCCTGTGTTTTAATCACAAGTCCACTTCTGCAACACGCACCAAACCCATCCACTCTTTTCCACTCGTCTCGTCATTTTAAGCATTAATGAATCTTATTTTTCCATCGTTATTCCTCATCATTTTTCTCCCGTATGACAGAAGGGGAAAAAACCGCTTTGGCTGTCCTGCGCAAACCGTCAGCTGACTCGGGAAACGTTACAGCTCGATCTCTACATCAAAGCTAAGGTCTCAGATAATCTTAAAGGCCATCAGTTGACGGGGGAGGGAGAGAGGGAGGAGGGGAGAAAGGGAGTGGAGGGAGGGAGGGAGGGAGGGAGGGAGGGAGAGAGGGAGGGGGAGGAGGAGGGAGGAGGGAGGGAGGGAGGAGAAGAGGGAGGAGAGAGGAGGGAGGGAGGGAGGGAGGGAGGAGGGAGGGAGGGGGGAGGAGGGAGAGAGAGGAGGGGAGGGAGGGAGAGGGAAGGAGGGAGAGGGAGGCAGTGGGAGAGGAGGAGAAGAGATGGAAAAGGAAAGGAGGGAGGAAGTAGGAGAAGAAAAGAAAGAAGGGAGAAAAGAGGAAGGAAAAGGAGGAGAAAGGGGATGAGAAAGCGGAGGAGGGAGAAACTGGAAAAAGAAGAAGGAGAAAGGAGAAGGAGAAGAGGGGCTGAGAAGAGAAGGGAGAGGAATGGGGAGATGGAGAAGAGACAGAATACAGAGTGACAGAAAGAGAGAATGACAAAGTGAGAAAGGGAAAGAGAGAAAAAAAAGAAGAAGAGAAAGAAGAGAGAGAGAGAGAGAGAGAGAGAGAGAGAGAGAGAGGAGGGGAGTCTGCGAATGGAGGCCCAGGTGGCTGGCTGGCTGGATGCCGTGCCGGTAGGTGAGATAGGGAGGCGGGGCCCCGAGGAGGGGTGCGAGTGGGCGGGGGGTTCCAGTGGGGCGGGGGGAGGTCCCAGCGAGACGCGGTCGTGTGGTTGTCATGGAAACACGCCCTGTAGTTCCGGCATTGTAACACATGCCGATGCTGGCGGGCAGGTGAGCTACTGGCGGCGGTCCCTCCCTGCCCGCCGCCGCCGCCGCCGCTGCCAGTGCCACTCGCCGGGCGCCGACGGGCCTCCGATGGCACTGTTTATCAGACAATATAACGCGAACCCCTGGAGCTATGTCAGCATACCCACGAGCTAGATAAACGCCACTGCAATGCCTGGAAAGTATATCCAAAGAGAAAAGAAAAATAATACGAGCCTGAAATGTTTCCAGCACAGCTCTGCATATGGGTTTCAGCTCCACTTTTTCCAACATTTAATTCCGGTCTCCAGTTTCATGAGAGGTTAAACGCATTAGTATGCTCAAAAGCACAACTTCTCTGGCTCTCTGCCCCCTGTGTTTTTTCTCCCATGGTAGTTTATGTCATGCTGCACACAAGCGCTTTCGCATTTTATGTGGAATGTGATATAGTGGCGTTTACTATACCATTCCAGTGATCATTCCCATTCCCATTCTCATCCACGGTCGCAGGTTATTGATCTTACTAATATCTTATTGCGAATTTCATAGTAATTATTATCGTGTCTTATGGAAAGTCTGATACCGACAGCTGATCTTGTTGTAAATCTCACAGTAAATACTATAGCAAATCTCAATGCAATTCTGACACAAATAGCTGATTTTTTATCTTTCTTTTTTTCTTTTTAATCTGACGCCGATTACTGATTTCACTGCAAATACTGAAAAATTTATGATCCTTCATTGAACTTATTGTAAATCTTATCATAAATCTGACACCAATGACTGACCTCACTGTAACTCTTATCATTAATTTGTCAACATTCTTGACGATGTATCTGGGGAGTCTACTTCAGTTCCTGGGTTATGTAACATTCCGAAACGCCTCTCTTTCGGCTGAAAAACGCCTCTTTGTCCGGCTTAGTGAACAACACCTATAAAGCTTTTAAGAAGATTCGCAAAGAATATTTTTTCTTGTCCCTTTTCTTGTGTTTTCCCTACCTTTGCCTTTTTTATAACATTCAATTCTTGTTTCTACTAGACGTAAACATTAACTAATACAAATATATGTCTCCAATATGTTTAGGTATTTTTCATTTACTTACTCATTACTCATTATTTTATTTTTTTATATATCTATCTATATATCTATCTATATACATATATATATATTATATATATATATATATATATATATATATATATATATATATATATATTATATATATAATATATATATATAATAGGTCTATCTGTCTACTATCTACGATAAATATAATAAATAAATAATAATAAGAATATATATATTAATATTATATAATATATATAAATATATATATAATATAGTATATATATATATATAATATATATAATACATATATATATATACATATATATGTATATACATTATATAAATATAATATATATTATATATATGTATATTATATATATATATATATATATATATAATAATTGTATATATATTATATAATTATCTATATGTCTGTATGTCTAGTCTGTCTGTCTGTACTGTCTGGTGTCTGTCTGTCTACCTGTATCTGTCTATCTATCTATCTATCTATCTATATCTATCTATCTACCTAAACTACCTACCTACCTACCTATCCATCCATCTACCTACCTACCTACTACCAACCTCCCCATCTACTTATCCCTTCATCCATCCATCAGTCCATCATCACAGCCGCCTATCTATCCATCTATTTTCCTCCACCGCCCAGGAGCCAGCACGACACCGCCCACGCGAAACCCGGCGGCTCGCACCTGCCTACCTGCACGGGTATTTTTGTCCGGTGTCTTTCTCCCTGATCTCCAAAAATCTAATAACTTATGGTAATTTTGAGACGGGGCGGAAGCGAATGGAGGATCGCTTTTATGGGAACCGTTACGTGCCACCTATGTATGTGTTTTTTTTCTCTTTCTCTCTCTTTCATCTTCGCTTTCTCTTTCTCTTACTTTTGCTCTTTCCCTTGCTCTTTCTCTTTCTCTTTATATATGTCTCTTTCTTTCTCTTTTCTATCTCTTCTCTCTCTCTGTCGTCTTCTTTCTCGATCTCATCTCTCTCTCTCTCTCTCTTCATCCTCTCTCTCTCTCTCTCTCTCTCTCTCGTCTCTCTTCGTCTCCTCTCTCTCTCTCTCTCTAACTCTAACTCTATCTCTATCTCTATCTCTATCTCTCTATCTCTCTATCTCTCTCCCTCTATCTATCTCTCTATCTATCTTCTCTCTATCTCTCTCTCTCTATCTCTCTCTCTCTCTCTCTCTCTTCATCTATCTCTCTCTCTATCTCTCTCTCTCTCTCTCTCTCTCTCTCTTCTCTCTCTCTCTTCTCTCTCTCTCTCTCTCTCTCTCTCTCTCTCTCTCTCTCTCTCTCTCTCGACGCACCATATTTATTCATTTTTCAACTGCATATTCATGTCGGCTCTTATAGAAAAAATACATATAGTATGGAATATGTGAAGAAGGAGGGGCGGGTTGTACTGGAATAAAGTCCTACGGTCCCTGTCTTTTAGAGTCCTATTGGAGGCTGAGGAGGAGGAGGAGGACGTGAGAGTAGCGATGAAACAGTAGAAAAGGGGGAGTAGATAGCGTGAAAGGATTAGGTGATGGTAAGGTGGACGAGAGAGAGGCGAGGAATTAGGGAGGGAGGAGAAGAGGAGGCGAGGAAAGGAGGGAGGAGGGAGGAGGGAAGGATGGGGGAAAGAAAGAGAGAGAGAATGAGAGAAATAAAGAACGAGAGAGAAAGAAAAAGAGAGAGTGATTGAGTGAGTAGAGGGAGGGGGGAGGGAGGGAGGAGAGAGAGAGAGAGAGAGAGAGAGAGAGAGAGGAGAGAGAGGAGAGAGAGAGAGAGAGAGAGGGGGGGGGGGGGAGGAAGAGAAACAGAGAGGAAAATCAGACATATCACAGAGGGAGAGAGAGTCAGACAGAATGACAGACAAACACAGCCAAGGAGAGAGAAAAAACAAACCGAATGACAGGAAAAAAGAGAAAAAAAAAGCCGGAAACGAAAGCAAGAAGACGGGAAAAGAGTCTCTAAGACCTGCCTGTCTTGGAAGAACCGGCCTCAAGATTGGGCAACGGCGGCGCGAAAAGGAAGCGGCCCAGCGAAGTCACAGTCGACGTCGAATACTACATCTAGATCCTCAGAGAAAGAGACACAACACTGACTGAGTCGTCGTCGAATTTCATTAACTTATTTTCTAGAATCTTGAATCGACGTCGAACTTCATTTTTTAAAACCCTGGAGAAAGCCACACTCTACATCTAAACCCTGAGAGAAAGAGACACAACTCCACTTCCGTCGACCTCGAACTCTATTTCTAAAACTCTAGAGAAAGGCGCACAATTCCCCCTGAAAGAGGATGAGAAGGAGAAGGAGAGGGAGATGAAGAAAGGGAAGGAGAAGTAAAGAAGAAGAAAGATATGGGAGAGAGGGAAAAGGAAAAGGAGGAAAAGGGATGGAAAAGGGGGAGGAGAAGGAGAAAGAGGAAGTGAGAAGGAGAAGGAAGAGAAATGGGAGACGGAAAAAGAGAAGAATACAGAGTGACAAAAACAGAGAATGACCGAAAGTGAGAAAGAGAAAAGGAAAGAGAAAGAGAAACAGGGCCCAGAATTCCGCTTGAATCGACGAATCGAACTCCATCTCTAAAACTCTAGAAAAAGAGACGAAACTTCCTTTTCCACCGACGTTGAATTCTACACCCACAGTTCTAGAGAAAGAGACACGACGCGCTTAGATCGACGTCGAGTTTTACATCCGGGAACAGAGAAGAGCAAGGGCTAAGGGGGGGGGGGGAAGAGGAGAAAGGGCGCAAGCCGAGTAGACTTGTGTAACGTAACTGTACAGATTTTTTTAAAATGTCTACCCTAGAAATTAATTTTGGGGAGAAAAATGCGCAAAGAAAGAGGAAAATAATAAATTTATGATAATGTAGATGCATATATAAATATAAAGTAAGTAGGAATGAAGAAAATATCCCAAAAGATGATGTGACGAATAGACAATATAAGCAGCGAGGGAGAGATTGAGAGTGTGTGTGAGGGCAGCGCAGAGCAGAAGAGAACAGAAAATAGCAGAGAAGAGAGAAGAGGAAAGAAGAGAGAAAAGAGAGAAGAAAAAAAGAAAAAATAGAAAAAAAAATGAGAAAGGGTGTCCTCCCAACCCTTATATAAAAAAAAATATATATATACCGTCCACCATCACCACACGACACCACGAGTTCGAGAAGAGGGCATCGGCCAAGGCGCGGCGCAGGTGACACGACCACAGGGAGTAGAAATCAGCAAGCAAACAGAAAGACGAACGGACGCAACAGGTAGCCAAACAAGACGCCAAAGGAGTCCCCCCCCCCCAAAAAAAAAGAAAAAAAAAAACAGACCAAACAAACTCGACCCCCCCACCCCCTCCTCTCAAAAAAGTAAGCCCGTATAACCAAGGCCGCTTTGAGCAGGTAAGCAGGCACCGAGTGAGACAAGAAGGATTAGCAGGTAAGCAGGCCCGAGGCAGGAGGCTGAGGCGACGGGCCGGGGCAGCGCGAGAGAGAGGGCAGGCTTGGCCCCCTCTTCCAATATGTATGCTAAACGGCCACGCCTCTGCTACTGATGGGGTGGGAGGAGGTGGGGGGAGGGAGAGGAGGAGGGGAGTGGTAATGGGGAGAGGGGACGAGGTGAGGCAAGAGAAAAGGAAGGGGAGGGAAAGGAGGGGAAAGATAATAGGGCGAGGGAAGAAAAGGGTGGAGAAGAGAGGGAGGAGAGAAGGGGAGGCAAGAGGGAAGGGAGGGGAGAAGAGGGAGGAGGAGCAGAGGATGAAAAAGGGAGGAGACGAAGGGCGGCGGGGAGGGAGACACGTGCTTCTCTCCCCCTGCATCTCTGCGGCGTCGGCCTTTCGCATTACCAAACACTGTGGATGTCTTGATTTATATTTCTTATCCTCTTCCCTTCTCCTTATCCCTCGCCCTCTCCCTCTCTCTCCCTCTCCCTCTCTCTCCCTCTCCTTATCCCTCTCCCTCTCTCTTTCCTCTCCTATATCCTCTCCCTCTCCTCTCTCTCCTCTCTCCTCTCCT
>NW_020872706.1:470632-480632 GCF_003789085.1 Penaeus vannamei
TACATATAAAGTGCCTCGGGATACCAATATAGAGGAATGGCCCGATAAAAAAACACGCTACGAGTGGCATCATCACTCTCGACTGGTGTGCAGGGCAGTGCCAATGACAAATGTTAATCAAAGGCACGAAGTACATTTAACCTCCCGTTGCTTCTTGGGGCACGCCAGGGATTCCCTTGTGGAAGCTGTCCAAGATGTGCAGCGCTTTCGATCCACTTCAGAAGACTCTGGATGTCCTGAAAAAGGGCTTAAACGTTTTGGAACTGACCACGCTGCGTTACGCAATCAAACAAAGAAACGCATGTGTCCCTGGCCGCGTTGCCCGTGTCGTTCGTTTTACCTTCGCCTGACCGCCATGCACTTTGCCAGTCACGAAATGCCGACCCAGCAAAAACGGGCAGAAGGGACAGCGGCCGAGCGCAGGTATGCCAGACATATCCTTCCACAGGACATATCAATCGTCCCGCCACCACCGTCCTGGTGCCAGCGGCTCGCGGTTCATAAAGTATCGCTCAGCGGACTCAGTGTCAGCCCTGATAATCCCAGGTCGACAACAGCTGATGCAGGAGTTGCTGACATTCGGAGGCCGGCCCGGCGGAGTCTGGTCCCAGGCCATGCAGGGGAAGGCGACATGCAGGTATTACACCTCCTTACCTTGTTTGCGGCGTGGATTTGTCTGCTTGCGTCGCGCTGAGCTGCTCGTCTCGGCCGCTGTGGGATTACCAGCCATCTCACCCGACGCAATAAGGACGGATGTTGCGTGCGGCCAGGGGGTTTACGACATTAATATGATTCCTTCTTTCGTTGATGAGACCTCTTCAACTCGCACTGCCAACTACCTTCATCACTATACCACTATACAAATACACTCTACGCACTCATGCAATCATTTAGGCTATGGGGATTTTCTGCTCCTTTCACTGGTGTTCATATCACTAGGGTACGAATAACCGCTGGTAGTCGGTAAATATACGGTTGATATTGATTTCAAAGAAACTTTTCGTTGTACAGTTGGTTAAGATGTCACAACAGATTACTCAAAATAAATAGGGGAAAGCGCGTTGATTGGCTGGCGCAATCGGATCCCTGATTGGCTGCCGGGAACACCTTCGCAGGTTAGCCCCTCCCACCTGCCACTCGCCTGTCACGCCACACCTTTCCGTCAGCTGATCACTGCCACTTTTGTCAGTTCTGGCACGAGGGAGAACCAAGAATTACCCGCGAAATAACACCATACAAGCACCGATAAGAAAAGCAAGGGACGGACGGCATGCTAGTCCTGGAGGTGACGTTGGTTCACTGTGTTGATGGGCGTAGTTATCGCCGCACCCCACAGATGGCAGCACTGCGCCGGAGCTGAGGGGACGGGCCAGCATCCGAGGGCCACACGGGGCCACCTCGCCTTAATCACACAAAATCCATACGTAAGCTCTCTTTGCAACGGCAGAACTAGACATGTAGTAGACTCCACAAAGAAAGTTTCAGAGCATCTCCACGTGCGTGGCCCAGACGTCGAGTATGGATCAGGGCGTCGCTACAATGGAAAGCCGGGAAGGTGTTCCCCTCCGAGCAGGTTGTGCGGCCGACATCTGGAGCCCAGGGAGAGTTACAGCAACGGCCCGCCTTTATTAAAAGAGCCCCACGCTGACGCTGGCTTTAGGGATACACCTATGGCCCTCAGGGCTCTATGATCCCTGCACTGTCTTTCCAATAATGCCACTCAAGCAGCTAGCGTTAAAGGAAAAAGTTATGATCAGTTCAGAAACGTTCATGGAGGGTGAGCACCTGAACATACCGTGAGCACGTGTTTGCATAAAGTTTACAACACGGAAAGAGAGAGGAAGAAGAGAGGAGCACAGATAGGAGCCAACCGATAAGCTTGAAAGTATAATAATGCATAATATGGAACGCGAATTAGACACACGACAAAATAGCTAATCAAGGTGCAGTGCTTTACAAAGAACGGGAACCACTGAATGCAAGATTACTCGCCTGCACGAGGACTAAGGCAGACGGTGAGGTTAAAATACAGGCCGCGGACACTGATCGGTCCTCGACACATAAACTTACTTGATGGGGCTTGACAGGGCGAGCCAGGCGCGACGGGGGAGGAGGGGGGGAGGTGAATGAGGGTGAGGGAAGGGTAGGGTGACGGTGAAGGGAGAGGATGGAGGTAGGATGGGGTTTGGGAGAGAAAAGTGAGATAGAATTATAGAAAGAGTACTATAAAGAGTACTTTGGTACGATGTTAAATATTAAAAAAACAAGGGTGATAAAGGCGATGGATAGGAAGAAAATGAGGAACAAAGAGTGGGGGACAAGGGAGTGTTAAGTATCTGATGAAAAGGCCTTGTTTACTAAAGGAGAAGGAAAGATAGCAAAAAAAGAGGGAAAATAAGGGGGGAAAGGAAGCCAGCGAGAGAGAGAACATATTATATCGTAAATTAACTGCTGAGAAGTACAAAGAGAAAAAAATATACAGAGAAAGAGGGGGAGAGAGGAAAGAGGGAAGGAGAGAGAGAAAGAAGAAGAGAGAGGGAGGGAGAGGAGAGAGGAGAGAGAGGAGGAGAGAGAGAGAGAGAAGAGAGAGAGAAGGAAGAGGAGAGAGAAGAGAGAGGAGGAAAGAGAAAGCACACACACACAACAAACACCAACACCACACAGACACACACACAACAAGAAAGAAGAGACGTAGACACAGCCAGAGAAAGGAAAAGATAAAAAAAAACATGACAAAGAGAGACAGCAAAGGGAGTCCCGTCACGCAATGCAAAAGTCTTTTTTCACTTTAATTATGCTTGGCTGTGACGCCGCGTGGCAGTACGTGACGGCTCGTCCTCCCCCACGCCGCATACCCGCCCCCGCCCCCGCCGCCCACTACAAGCTCCCTCCGACTCGTGCCTGGCTTGTCCCGCCCAAGCTTACGGGTCGAGCGCAGTCACCTTCGGAAACGCCCACGCATACCTGCTGCTCGTGCAAGTGAACTCATTATGTCGTCACGTTCCGTATGGTATTTGTGGAGGTGACTAACTTGTAGAGGTATAGGGAGATAGGGGTATGTATGTAGGCCTATATGAATACATACATATATATTATACACAACACACATACACACAACACTCACTCACACACACACACACACACACACACACACACACACACACACACACACACACACACACACACACACACACACACACACACACACAACACACACACACACACACACACACATTACCCACACACGCACAACTGCATGCATGCATTCTTTTTTAAATTTTCATTAATAACGTCTTATCGCCAAATTATCACTGCCACACTTAAAATGCACAAGTTTCACCCAAAAGAAACTATGACACACGCAAACACTAAGACACACACACACACACACACACACACACACACACACACACACACACACACACACACACACACACACACACACACACACACACACACACACACACACACACACACACACACACACACACACACACAAAACACATACCACAACACGGCTTTTGAAAACACCCTCCGACGTAAAAGAGCCCTGATGAGGACCCACACAACGTTAACCTATATCCCAACCCAGCAACCTAGATTTAAAACATTCACTCCCCGACCGCGTCAAATTAAACCTCAAAGAAAGACCTACTCGCACTGCAACTCGCCGGCACTTATTTTGAATGCAAATTTGATAACAACTCAAACAATCACCAACTTTCCATTTTCGCGTCACTGTGCAAGAAAGAGAAAAGAAGGGAAGGGGGAGAGAAAGAGGGGGGAGGGAGGGAGAGGGACAGAGAGAGAGAGGGGGCAGTTTGAAAGAAGAGTGGGAGGGGGACAGAGAGAGAGACAGGGCGGGGTGTGGGGTAGAGGGAGGGAGAGAGGGAGAGAGAGAGGGAGAGAGAGAGAGAAAGAGAGAGAGAAGAGAGAGAAAGAGAAGAGAGGAGAGAGAGAAGAGAGAGAAGAGAGAGAGAGAGAGAGAGAGAGAGAGAGAGAGAGAGAGAGAGAGAGAGAGAGAGAGAGAGAGAGAGAGAGCGAGACCGAGAGACAGGGACAGAGAGGGGGAGGAGAGGTCAGACACACAGACAGACAGAAAGAGAGGGGAGGGAGAGGTCAGACACACAGATAGACAGAGAGGGGGAGGGAGAGGTCAGACACACAGACAGACAGAAGAGAGGGGAGGGAGAGGTCAGACACACAGACAGACAGACAGAGAGGGGGAGAGAGGTCAGACACACAGAGAGGGGGAGGGAGAGGTCAGACACACAGATAGACAGAGGAGGGGGGAGGGAGAGGTCAGGCACACAGACAGACAGACAGATAGGGGGGGGGGGAGAGGTCAGACACACAGATAGACAGACAGATAGGGGGGGGGGGAGAGGTCAGACACATAGACAGACAGACAGCCAGAGAGGGGGAGGGGGAGATCAAGCGCACAGGAAGACAGAAGAAAGGCAGATAGCCAAAACAAAGAATATGGGACCGAGAACTGGAAGAAGATAAAGAAAGAGAAAAAGAGGGCGAGGGCCGAGAAGCAAAATAAGAAAAAAGGAGACAGAGAGACCAACAGACAGATAGACAGATAGATAAAAAAAAGACAAAGAGACAGGCTTTCCCTAGTCAGCTAAAGGTTTTTAAAAAATCTTTTACTAGACAAACACACGGAGGGTTATCTGTAGTCAGAGGAAGAGAAATTTCCTGTTGCCAACTGTACGATAGGGGGAGAGGGGGGGGGAGGGATAGAGACAAGAGTTAGATGAAGTAGAGAGAGAGAAGATAGATAAGCAAATAGACAGACAGATGGATTGATAAGTAAATAGACAGACAGATGGATTGATAAGTAAATAGACAGATGGATTGATAAGTAAATAGACAGACAGATAGATTGATATAAGTAAATAGACAGACAGATGGATTGATAAGTAAATAGACAGACAGATGGATTGATAAGTAAATAGACAGACAGATAGATTGATAAGTAAATAGACAGACAAATGGATTGATAAGTAAATAGACAGACAAATGGATTGATAAGTAAATAGACAGACAAATGAATTGATAAGTAAATAGACAGACAGATGGATTGGTAAGTAAACAGACAGATAAAGAGACAGATAGGTTGATAAACAGACATATAGATAGACAGACAGGCAGATAAACAGATAAGACAGATAAACAAACAGATAGACAGAGAGAGATGAATATATATATAGACAGATAAGTAGTTAGATACACAGACAGGTGCGTAGATAGATAGACAGGCAGACAAACAAAAAGAATAACAAACAGACAGGTAGACAGATAAACAGGCAGACAGACATACACAGACAAGCAGACAGACAGATAAAGAGAGATTCCAAGCGAACACAAGCAACCAGGCGGCATGGCTTCAACCCCTCATCCCATCGCCACCTCGACACGTCAGGCGACAGACGTGTCACGAACATGTGTCGACCCCGAGATGAGAGCGCTGGCTATGTAGCGACCACTTAGGGAGGTTTGGCTATGGTCATGCCGCTGTCTGAGTGTCTTTGGTCTGTGTGTACTTTTTTTTTCTTGTACGGTATCTGCTTCAACTTCATGTCACTCTTTCTTTCTCTTTGTTTGTTTGTTTGGATTTCCCTCCTCTCGCTTTCTTCTCTTCTCTTCACTTCACTTCACTTCTCTCTCAACTCTTCTCTCTCTCTCTCTCTCACGCTCTCTCTGTCTTCTCTTCTTCTCTTTTCTCTCTCTCTTCTCTTCTCTCTCTCTCTCTCTCTCTCTCTTCTCTCTCTCTCTTCTCTCTCTCTCTCTCTCTCTCTCTCTCTCTTTCTCTCTCTACTTCTCTCTACTTCTTCTACCCTCTTTCTCCCTACCTCTACCTCTCTCTCTACCTCTCTCTCTCTCTTACCTCTCTCTCTTTCTCTCTCTTCCTTCCTCCTCGCTCACTCTCTTTCTTTCTTCGACAACTCATACTCTAACGTCTGCTTACTCTGCACGCCCTTATCCTCTTTTCGCCTCATCTGTCACTCCAGCCTTTCTTCCTTCTCCCCCTTCTTCTCTCCTCCGCCGTTCGTTATAATAAGGAACACGTGTATTACAATGTAACACTGTGTGCAACAAAGTAAGATTAGGTTATGCTGAGACAGACCTCGTTCGGACGATGTCTAGGCTTCATCCTATCGGTTAACGTTCTTCATTGTTAATAAACAGCACGGGATCAACTAACATCTGATATAACAATAATAACCCCGCTCTATGCAAACTGACCTCGACAAGGAACTGGAATAAAAGATACGCAATCTGATCGGGTGTTCCTATTCCAACACTCGCGAGCGGAATCGGACGACGGGCTAGGTCACGGCGGGTCGAAGGACAGCAACCGAGACGGGCGCTTGTTTTGGTTCGCGGCCGCCCCTCGCTTGGTCAGCGGAATTAATTAACTGTTTTAGAAGGCCGCACTTTCTCGTATGTCATAATACCTGTAAATATATTATCGTGTGCTCGCGGCCCCGAGATTAACTCAACATAGATTAACCGACACAACAATGGATCGGCTGTTGTACCGCAGAGACACGTACTGAAACCCACGACGTCTGGGCTGCTTGGCGCTTGTGCTTTACTTGCTCGGGCAGAGTGTGTTGTTTGGTTGCATCGCATTTGCTATCGCCAGGGAGGTAACAAGGACATTTAGTATTGGGGGGGAAGGGGAGGGAGGGAGGGGAGGGAGGGAGGGAGGGAGGGAGGGAGGGAGGGAGAGAGAGAGAGAGAGAGAGAGAGAGAGAGAGAGAGAGAGAGAGAGAGAGAGAGAGAGAGGGGGTGGGAGGAGAGAGAAAGAGACAGAGGGAGGGAGAGGGAGAGGAGGGAAAGAGAGAGGGAGGGAGAGGAGAGGAAGGGAAAGAGAGAGAGAGAGAATTTAGAGAAACATAAATATAAATAGCGTTGCGTTGCAAGAATATCTGATTGGTGAGCCTGGTTTCTTTATATAAAGATGCCATGGCATAGTCCTTCGTTAAACATAAGCATCCTATAACATAATATCGGAGGATATCTATTATCTCAGTACCCTCACACACACACACACACACACACACACACACACACACACGCACACGCACACGCAACACACGCACACGCACACGCACAACACACACACACGCACACACACACATACCCCCACACACACGCACACACACACACATACACCCCCCCACCCCCCACCCCACCCACACACACACACGCAAATGCGCCCTTATCCTTGTCATATATGTTACCATCAACTTTTAATTTATTTAATACAGTTATTAACAAAAAAAGATTATATAAACTTCAACGATGATAAATTATAACAGTGATGATACAAGTTATTATTATAATGACACTGATAATAATAACAAAAAACAACAAAAATAATAATAACAACAAATGCCAATACGACAATAATACTAATATGATAATCAAATGACGATAATAATAATGATGATAATAATAATAATAATGATAACAATGATAATAATAATGATGTTGATAATAATAACAATAAGAATACGGTAAATAATAATAACCTTAATAATAATAATAACAATAAAAAAAATCAAATTCAGATCAGTAAGGTAATGATGATGATGATGATGATAATCATAATAACAATAATGTTAATGATGATTATAACAATGACGGTAATGATAATAATTATCATTATCATAATGGTAACAATAACAATAATAATAATAGCAATAAAAAGGTCTTCCAAATAATAATAATAATAATGCTGATGAGAATGATGATAATAGAAATAATGATAAAAAATATTGATGATAATAACATAAAAACAAAACAAGAACAATACTACTACTAATAAGAACAATGATAACATTAATACTAATATTAATAATAATAATAATAGTAACAACAATTACAGTAATGATAAAAATAACTACAGTCAAAATGTACAAAATAATAACGATCAAATAGTGATGATGATAGTTATGATAATGATACTACTACTACTAATAATAGTAATAATAATAATAATAATAGTAATAATACTAACAATAGTGATAATAATTATAATAATAAGACGAAGATGAAAGGAAATAATAATAATGATAGTAATAGCAATGATAATAATATTAATAATTATAATAATAATAACAAAAGCTATTGTTATTATTCTAATTATTTTTAACAACAAAGATGAAATAAAAATAATGAAAAATAATTATTATCTTTATCATTATCATATCATCATTATCATTGCATTATCTTTTCATCATAAAAATAATCATGATAATAACAATGACAATGATATTGAACTTCATAATATTAATAATAACTACAATTAATAATAATAATAATAATAATAATAATAATAATATTAATAATAACTACGATAAAAAAATAATAATAACTACAATTATATTAATTTCTGTTGTAACCATAGACATAATCATAATAAATATTCATAACGCAGATAAAATTATATAATAAACATGATCTAAAGATGATGACTGCTACTACTACTAAGAATACTATTACTACTACTGCTACTACTACAAATAATTATAATAATAATGATGATAATAATAATAATAATAATAGATATAATAATAAGAGCAACAACTGCAACACTAATAATGATAATAATAACATCAACAATACATCTATCAACAGCAATAATGATATAGCCGTGATAATAATATTAGTAGTAATGATATTACTATTAACAATAAAATGATGATAATAATAATAGCAATGATAATGATAATGATGATAATAATAACAACAATAACAATAATAACAACTACAACAATAATAATGAAAAAGGATGATTATGATGATGATGATGATGATGATGATGATGATGGTGATAATAATAATAATAATAGTAATGATAGTGATAATAATAATAATGATAGTGATAACAATAATAATAATAATAATAATAATAATCTTAGTGACAATGATAATGACAATAATAATAATAATAACTAGAAGCGCATACCTCCGCCAAGGCAATAGGGTCACTGATACAATAAAAAATATTTACACTTGAAAAATTACATCAAAATTACCTCTCTCAAGTACACAGGTGACGTCCGTAAACACAAGCTCCTTAGCAGAGGTAATAAAGATAATGATAATAATAATAAGGGTGTAATTAATGTAATCATTTAAAAAATTCCTGGATCCGGATCATGATCACTAAGGTAAAAACCGGTTGATAACTTTTTCGAGTTATCCTGCTAACTAATTAACCAACAGATTAACCAACGCTACCAAACACATAGCCTCCTTGGTGAAGGCAATAATAATAATACTAACAATAATAAATTTTTTGTTATCCTGCTAACTACCAAAAAAAACTAACAAACTAAAGCTACCAAAAACATTCTTGACGGAGGTAATGATGACGAAAATAATAACAACAACAACAATGATAATAATAATAGTAACAATAACTATGATAATAATAATAATAATAATAGTAATGATAATGATAACAATAACAATGATAACGATAACGATAATATTAGTGACAAGGATAATGATAATGACAATAATGATAATAATAATAATAATAATGAAATAATTATAATACAATAATAATAATAATAATAATAATAATAATAATAATAATAACAAGAATGATTCCATTAATAATAACAAAAATATTTACATTAATAATGAAAATATCACTACTACTACTACTTATAATAATAATAATGATAGTGACAATAACAATGATAACAACAATAACAATAATAATAATTAACTATTATTATTATCAATAATTATAACAAAAGTTACAAAAATAATAATAATATTATCATTAATAATAATAGTAATAAAAATATTAATAATAACAATGATAATAATAACAACAATGGTAATAATAATAACATTGATAATAATAATAAAAATAATAAATTATTATATAATAATAATGACAACAATATAACAATACTACTACTACTATAATAATAATAATAATGATAATAATAATAGTAATAAT
>NW_020872706.1:498132-500632 GCF_003789085.1 Penaeus vannamei
CATCCAAGATTATATTTCTTCAAACCATATTATTCACTTAGCTGTCACACAAAATTTGTAACATGTATAAACACAATGAGTACAATGTGTTGTTAATGAACTATTCTTTGCATTATAGAATCTGAATATTTAATACTGACAAGTAAGTTTTACATATAATTTGATTCTACATGCTATCATCAAAATTTCATGCAGTTACAAAGATGAAAGCATCAATCTTTTAATAAATATATCTGTGCAACTTTGTTACTGCTATGAGAAATATTGGTTTAAGGTTAAAAACACTAAAACACTGTAGAAATATGTATTAGTTGAAAGGGTAGAGAGGTGGGTTAGTGATGATTAAATGTACTACATGTCAAGTCGTCTAGCAGATCAGGGGCAGGATACTCAAAAGATCTTAAACTTAAGGCATGCTGGAGGCCTTAAATGTCCTGCAGCACCTTCAGTTAGGGCCTGTCCAGGGCGATGTATCTTGGACTTAGCTGCATATACAGAAACGTTTTTTCTGGCACCTTATACCCACCTTAAACCCTGCACTGTCACAAATCACTTACAGCATCAGATCTTCAGTGGCTAATTACAGCTGCTGTTTCAGGCTGCTCCTAGGGAATCTTAATCAGCTGATTTTGTAAAGACAATGCTGTGTCCAGCCTGTGGCATGATGAGACCTTTTAACTGATATGTCCCAAAATTAGTAGTGCAGACAAAAAATGTAAGATTCTTAATAAAAAAAAAAAGACTGACGTTATTAATGGAATACATGAGTAACATGAAATTTGTACAAAGTAGTGTTTCCTCGAAAGTATGACCTTGCTCAAAAGGATGGGTAATACTACAAGAGTAATTTTATCTACAGTTTTACAGATAATACTTGGAATAAGTTTTAAATGCTTAACTATATCTATAAAGTAAACCCCCTTTTATCGGAATCATGATGATGTCCATTCACCCACAAATTAAGCTAACAATAATTAATATATTGATATTAACATTAATAACAAAAAAATGTAAAATTAAAACAGTTACATCCAAGGTGAAAATAGCACTGTTTACAGATACAACACCTAGCCTAACCTATTGGGAAAAACAAATCACTGTTACATTTGAATATTACACTTGCTGCCGTATTTAGTAGTCCACAAATTGTAATGTTGTATTAATTATTTTAAGGCTGAAAAATGTTGTTTATGGTTTGCCATAACCCACTGGGGCTGCTTTCCCCAATGCCTTAGTCTACGTTGCCTTAACTTGTACCAATATGGTAGGTCCCTTGCTCTGTGTATGGGTAGCAGGAAAGCTACAGTGCCGTAATGCGTTTGAGTATCTGGCCCCAGGATAGTATGGCATTGAGAGGAGAAAGAGGGGTTAGAGTAGAGAGGATGAGTAAATGGGCTAAGGTAGGGATTAAGAAGGGTGATTATATCAAGGTTTTCAAAGAAAAAAGTGTAGGATTCTGCAAGGATGTCCATAAAGTAACCTATGGATTAGCAAAAGGAGAAAGGGGTTTTAAGGGATATTAGATTACAGTTTCAGTAGAAATGACAGGAGGGAGAGAATCCAGGGAAAGAGGTTGTTGTGACAGAGTCACATGTGTATTGAGGGGTAAGTGGAAGGAATAATGGGGAAAGAAGGGGGAATGATGCAGATGAAATAGGGGGGAATGAAATATGTTGGGAGGAAGGGGTGTAGAGGGAACATGAGTGGGAGGAGAATGGATGTCAGTAGTTACCTTGAGTGTAGAAGGAATGATAGGAGGAGATGAGGTACACTATAGGTAGAGCAAGGAGGGAGAGCAGTAGGTGTCAAGATTGAAGTCGAAACATATGTTAGCAAAGAAATAGATTCAGGGGAGGATGTAGAAATATCTTAGAAGGAAGGGGGAGGGGCAGAGCAAAGGGCAGCACTGGAGTAGGGAGTAAGAGAAAAACCTCATTGATGTGCTTCCTGTCTGGCCACGTATAAAGTGAGCCCAAGGTTGAATCTGTGAAATGCCACCTCAGATTCAAACTTGTGCATGACTGTACAGAGCACTTTAATCAATTATGACCAGGTTGGGCACATGGAGGGCATCAGGTTGGAATGGCAGTGTTTGGTAGGATGGCCTAGACACCAACAATTCTGACATTGATTGGGCGGGGAGGTTGATAGGGTTAGACAGGGAGGGGCTCTCCGTCAATATATAAAAATCATGCAGGAGGTCATGTCTGTGGAAAATAATCTTGGCAATTTTGGTAGAGGACTTACAGCAGCTCCTAAGTGTAGCATTGTACTGATACAATCCATGAGGCAAGAAAAAAAGTCTTCTCCACAGTTTGACCAACTGTAGACATGGCAGTTTGTCAAGGAAGTGAAGACTGTTCCAGTGCAAGTACTGATGGAGTGTTTAGGCTGGGCAGAAATGAAATGCCAGAAATGACTTCACTGGCAGAAATGCCAGTGAAGTCAGTTAGGGTTGATAATGCTTTAGGCTTGGGATTTGGATGTAACTTTGACAAGT
>NW_020872706.1:505632-508132 GCF_003789085.1 Penaeus vannamei
TTTTAATTTCCTTGCCCTCCTGTCCCTTTGTCTATGCTCTGGTTTCACCATTTTTTGAAAATCTGCTGCACTTTTACTGGGAAAATCTTGAGTGAAGATACTGTCTGGTGAAAATAAATCTGTAGAGTCAAACTTGTCCACGTAATTAGGAGAGGTTTCTTTTCTTTTTTCTGTATCCACATCTCTTTTTATGTGAAGATCGTCATGCTTGCTTTTACTTCGATTTGTAGTTACCTGCAAAAGATATGACAGTGTGTGATTCTTTGATCGTCGTTTAAGGACTGGGCTGCAAGACTTGTTAGGTGAAGATTGTATACTGTTTCCAGCAGGAGAATGAAGACTATGATGTTCCATTTCATCACCAGTACGTGAACTATCTTTTGTAAGAGTTGATTTAGTATGATCATCATTTACATTCTCACAGGGTGACTTGGCTTTGTCTACTGACACTTTAATCTGTACAGACACAGATGACTTTAGTTTTGAGACTTGTGAATTATCCCGAGTATTATGCAAAAGGTTGCTACCTGAATACGCAGCACTGTTATCTGTGTGTAAGGAATGCTCAAATTCCTTGCTTATTTTCAAGCTATTATCAGAATTTTCCTCTACAGCAGGGACAAATGTGCACTGGGAAAATTCTTCAGTAAATATATAGTCAAGGTTTGCTGTGTCAAGCCCTTGTGGAGATGTGTCATATGAAAAACTGTTATCTGTATCAAAAATGGATTTGGAGACTTGCCTCTTGTTTGGAAATTCATTTTCTGAACTGGCATGAGTGCTGGTAGATGAGTCTCTAATTTTCCTCTTGCCATGTTTCATTCTTGATTTATTTGCCCTGGGATGATACAAGACAGTAAGAGAAATAGTGATAATAAAGCACTGAAAACTGCTAATATGAAATCCATTGAATTTTACCAGGAAAACAAATTCACGCAACTACAGATTTTTTTGGTAGTAGTGTCAAATACTGAAAAAAAATAAACTAAGAATAAAAAAGTGGAAGGTTAATTAATTAACCTTGACCAACCTATAAAAATTATTTAAAAATAATATATAGAGTAACCACAAAAAATAAACATTTACTACAAAATTTACTAAACACCTAGATACTAACAACATGCTGTGAAGCTTTTATGTATCCAAACTCACATATTTTTTAGCACTGACTGCTTGTCTTTCAGAGTGTCTTCTGATGTGCTTTTAGACTGCATGGACGAAACTTGTGAAACAGACTTTTTCTGGCTGCTTTCAAAATAGTCAGAGATGGTATTGGTAAAGACTATGGAGCTATCCAAGGCTCTCAGGAGCTGGCGATCCGTTCGTGCCGGGCTCATGAAAGACGTCCTTCCTTCTACCTGGGATCCACTTGAGCACTGCAAGTCTAAATCATCATCTTGGCTCTCCTTGGGCTGACTGAGAGGCTGATTCTCTTGGAGAGCAACACTTACTACCAACATCTCACCACAAGGTAAAAAGTGTTGGTATCTTCCACCTGTTGAAAAGTTTCATATTCATCAAATCCTTAAAAATTATACAAATCAACTCCCTTATTTTAAATTCTTAACCATTCCTTTGCTTCCCATTTTCATCTTACATATGGCCTACACGAATAAATCTTCTAGCTACCATTCCTCTAGAGCTGTATAAAGGACAATTGTATCTATTAATTCATCAATTACCTTAAATACTACTTACTAGAAAACAAATGCATATTATTGCTCTACACAGATCATTGAAATATCAATGTAAATGTCTAAGCAGACAAAAGCACAAACACAAGCCCCCCCCCCCCACACACACACATATACACACAAATGTTTCTTCCTAAACTCTTGACTTTCATTATATATTTTTTCAGTATTACACTGCCAGCAAAGTAATGAAATTAGAAACTATGTTTTATATTTTTTTGCCCTCTTTTACACTTTACCTCTATCTCGTAATTCACCATCATCATCATCATCATCATCAGACCAAGTGTTTGAATCTCTAGGTGTCAAATATACGCAAGAACACTTTCGATATGTGGTGAACATGTACCTGAAATAAAACAGTTTTATAATTTTCAAAGGAAATAAGAATACATATGATGCAATTTTCTCTTTGATTTAATTTTCACAAAAAATGGAATGCTTTGACCCAAGAAGCCTTCAAATGCTGAAGTCTGTAAGTGGAAAAAAAGTGCACCTATCCCATTTCTTTTCACTTTCTTACAAATTCATGTCTATTAATTTTGTAAAAAAAAAAAAAAATAGCATACTGACTTACCCTATCTTTATTGATGAGCCTTCTTTGGTTTTCCCTTTATTACATTCTATGTCTTCTGTGGCCTTCTGGAGGGTCCTTTGCTCTTCATACTGATCAGCAATCTCGTTCAGCATTAAACGCAGCTCCTAGAGTGACAGGTATCAAAAGTTTCATTCATAATAACTTTAAAATGACTGGCAACACTTTAAAAATCCATGAATAGTTACTCCTTCATAACAATGATCAATAT
>NW_020872706.1:513132-518132 GCF_003789085.1 Penaeus vannamei
GTGTGTGTGTGTGTGTGTGTGTGTGTGTGTGTGTGTTGTGTGTGTGTGTGTGTGTGTGTATATATGTATAATATATATATTATATATATATATATATATATATATTATATATATGTATATATATATATATATATATATAATATATATATTATTATATATATATATATATATATATATATATATATATATATATATATATATATATATATATGAATGTATGTGTATGTACGTGTATGTATGTATATCTATACATATATATGGATATGTGGACAATTATATATATTTGTGTACATATGTATGCATATATATACATATGTATGTACATGTATACGTACATATGTATATGTATACAAATACATATGTATGTGTTTCTATGTCTGTATCTATATTTATATCTATCTATATAGACAGATATCTATATGTATCAGGGTTCGTACACTTTTTGGTATCAAAATAACATGACTTTTCCATGACTCTTTTCACCATTTTCCTTGAATATTTGTTGCATATTCACAATACATATGTCCCATTACAACATGCACAGCAACTGTAATTCAAAACTGATATTGATAAATATATAAGTTTAAGTAATGACTTATGAGTGCGCTTTACTTTTCCGTGACTAGTTGCTTATAATGGATCAGCAATTTAGGCTATGTAAAATTTGAATTTTTCATTCAGTTACCTCAGTCTTCCAAAAATTATTTTGATTTCTTTCTGAAGACTTTCTCAGAATATAAATTTAAATACAGAAAAATCTAAGTTAGACTTTTTAATTTTTTAAGGACACAAATACTAAATTTCCATGATTTTCTAAACTTGAAAACAAAATTCCATGTTATCTCAGGTCTGGAAATTACAACTTCAATTTCCACAATTTTCTGTGATTCTCCAGGACCCGTACAAACCCTGTGGAAATGTATTAATATTATCATGGAATGTGGAAAAAAAAAAAATTGACCAAAAAACAGTTATCTCTATCATAAATATCCTCATTTTTTATTATTTCTTTTAACAAATGATAGAGCTCTTTATACTAAATTTGCACTCACTATTTTCATATGAAATGAGGTATGTTAACAGATCTTTGGTGACTAAAAACCTGAACATCTATAAACCAATATTTAAGCAGACTGAACTTGGAAATGCATTACAAAAAGAAAAAATAGAAGTTATGAATTTCTAATTCTGATACACAGGTGAGCCACATCTCAAAATAAAATAATTCATTATGACCCCTTAATGGGTCACATTGCATAAAATGTAATAAATTAAAATGTGTGACCATTACCTTCATCATTTTAATACACATGACTGTCAATAAGAAATTTAAATTGCTCTTAATTGTCTTCCATTTCCTCGTTACCTCTCTTCTGGTCCCTAATGGTTGCCTAGTATCAAAGGGGGTAATTCTTTGCAATATGGATGCACTCGTGAGTAAGTCCAAACTCTATGTCACAAAACTGAATCAACAGTATAAATTGCCATGACTAGGCATACTGCTTGAGGGGAGAATTGATGGGCAGACATTGTTTTCACCAATAAATGCTTCGGCTATTAACAGCACTTTCTGCAACATTTTCCTTTATTTGTGGCATTACTGCTTGTGTCTGTAGATGTTTCTTGTATGGATGGCTGAAATTTTTTTCCTAGGTTAGTGCAACCATAGCATAAATATCAGCCAATGACAAATCATCAGGGAACTCAACAAGCTAGTTTGCCCAATATACATGGTGGAATTTTGTTTGCCTTTGCTGAATGCAAAGCTTGGAGGCCACAGCATTACTTTACTTTACAGCAGAATTTAAAAAGCACTTGCATAAGACACTATAGTGACTGATTCTATGACTATTATTCATATTTTACCCCACAATTTCCCTGGTACCTTCCATACCCTCCCTTGTAATCAGGGCCAAGATTGTTGTTATCAGGGGAGGTTTCTGCCGCCTAATTTCATGAAAATGACAAGAACAACTAAAAAGCCAGTTGGTTAGGTTAGGTCAGGTTCATACTTATCACAAACAAGGAGGCGATGGTCTCAACACGAGAAGATGATACCACTCTCAATTGAAGGTTAGGTTGGTTAGGTTTGTGCTTATTACCTGGAAATAACATTTATATAGGCATATTTTCAAATAAGCCATAGGTCTAATCGTGAGAAATCGGATATGGTTGGCATATGCATAACAATGGTCCAATTTCAATAAATTTGGAAAGAAAAGAGTGAGAAGAATCCATCAATACCAAGAGTGTCAATGTGCTGCCGAGCAACAAACCTAGTGGCAGACATACAGTTATTAAGACATGGCAAAGATAATATATTAAATATTTAAGTAATAATGTACTGACCAATTTCATATGATGATTTGTTTTATCAATTCTGAAGAAAATAAACCAAAAACACACTCAGCAACCTGATAGCATTTCTGATTTCTCAAAGACATAGAAGTAAAACAAACACTGATAAGGAGCTTAGGAGGCTGTGACGTGTAGCTCAGCTGACATCTGCATCAAGTTATGTGACATTTACAAGTAAAACTGGGACCTCTTGGAGCCATGGGAAGTGTCCAGAGGTAAATCTCTCAGCTGCGTACGTGTGCACATAGCAGCATATGCCATTTATGTACACCGGAGGCAGCTGCGCCTGGGTACACCAAGCCCAAGGACACAACTTTGCAATTTGCTTTTAGATAATAAAAAATAGACTTGAATTGTGTACAGCGATGTGCAACGTTACCTTAAGATAATCTATATGCCTTACAGACATATCGATGTGTAAACAAAAACGAGAGGAAAGCCAGCAGATGTTTCTTTCGTATGACTTCGCTTTCAAATCTTTTTCTTGTAGCTCGTTTTAACGCATTTCGGTTTGTTTTGGTTAGATGGGCCCGGTTTCCCTTCACTGTAAATAATGTTATCTCTGATTATATTACAGAATTAATAATTAATACGGAATAATGATAACAAAAATGTGGCAAATGATATAAATAAACACCTCCGTTTTTTTTAAGAACAGGGACCAAACGTACGTGCACACCAGACTATAGAGTATTTTTCTTGCGCGGGGAATATTACATTTTTCATGCGCGGAAAACATCATTTTGTCTACATTTGCGCGGACGGATCTGCGGACGGATGATGAAACAAGTGCGCGGAAAGGTCAAAAGAATTTTATGATTTTATGATTTAATTAGTCTGGCGTGCACAACACGCGCGCGCGCGCGCACATCATCTTTCCGTCAGGATCTGCCATATTTAGCCAGTATCTGCCAATTCAAGTAATGCGCCGTTGCTTTGCGGTTCTGCTGAGGTGTTCTCTCCAGCGCGCAGGCCTTGGCAGGGGTCATGCGGTTCACTAGTAGTTCCCGTGCTGCAGGCCCCCCTCTGCATATCAGTGGCGCAGACAAGAAAGAGTAAGAGCCCATGTAGCTTAGCATTTGTACTGTCATAGGATATGTCAGATCGAAGTTGAAGTTGAGGTGGTACTGAAGGGGAATTAAGATATAATATATATATATATATATATATATATAATATATATATAATATATATATATATTTATATATATATAATATAATGTATATATAATATATATATATATATATATATATATATATATATATTATAATATAATATATACACACACACACACACACACACACACACACACACACGTATATATATATAGTGTGTGTGTGTGTGTGTGTGTGTAGTATGTATATATATATATATATATATATATATATATATATTATATATATATATATATAAATAGGTAAATAGAGATCCGGAGAGAGATACTGACACTTCCGGATCTATATCTTCGGGTCGTATGCTTTTTTTCTGTACAACCAACGTATATATCAATTTTCCAATGACCGAAGACTGTTAGCATTATGAATTCTGAAGATAGAGGATTTATCATTGCATTTTTTCTTTTGAATTGTAGCTCCACTCAATAAAAGTGGATGTATTGGTCAAAGATAATCGAATAAACCACCTAGATATGATGGTAGTCTATTTTGAGTTGATTTGTGACATACCGTATTTCTCACCATTTAGTTATTTCCGAAACTACATATTTTTTCATGTGCATCATTCTTACTAGCAGGTGAATTTTCAGATACTTCATATTATAAATTTATCCTCTTTGAGAGTTATCCTCCAAGACTGGTAACTGCATTATTGATTAATTATAGATCTAATACTGATAGTTAATCAAAAATACCTTTGTGGTGTAAATACTACACAAAAGTAACATATACAACGGCAATAAGGATTGTAATTAACATTTTAATCGTGATTAATCAGTAGCAATGTATCTGTTTTCATATCAGCAATGCTAACGTTTTGATTATATGAGAATAAAACAAAAACAACAATCTAATGCTTTTGTTTTTCAGTCTTGTACGATATTATGATAATATGATAAAGTGATATTGCGAGAATATCTGTCCTGGAAGTTTATAAGATATATAAATTAATTAATAAATATTGTAAGCATAGCCAGTAGAGGCAATTTGTGTGTGTGCGTGTGTGTGAGTGTGTGTGTTTCAGTGGAATTTTAATATTCTGAGTCTCTAAGGCAGTGGTTCCAACCTTTTCATTTTGTGACCAATAAATAATAATTCCCTTGGCCCCATTCAGCGGGTGTCATCTCTTCAGATTCAGTTATTGCTAGTTATGAACAATGTAATGGTGTCAATGGTGAACAATGTAATGCTATGGGAATTGGACATTTTATTGAAAGATTACAATCTATATGCGAGAGATAATCATATGTAGGTATTGTAGGTGAGATGAAATTGATTTTAATTCAACGTCAGAATTTTCATATTCCTCCATGGTACCCCATGGCCCCCCCCAGGTTGGGTACCTCTGCTCTAAGAGGAATTAACGTATTTGGATGCACGTTTAAATTAAATTTACTCAGTATCTGATTAATTCATACAGAAAAAAGAGTAAAAAGAAGAAAAATGAGAAAAAAGTCATAAAATCAT
>NW_020872706.1:525632-543132 GCF_003789085.1 Penaeus vannamei
ACAATTCGCTCAGTTGACGGGCGCAATAGATGGCTCTGTCTGTGGTTCCTGGGAAAGAGAACACATTACAGAAAGCTTGATTATAAAGACTTGAGAAGTGACTTGAAACCTGAACATTTCATTTTATTTTGCTGAAGTGACTGTGGATGAGACAAGTTCACTTCAATAATTTGTTAAAATGGCACTACAATCAAAGACTTTCCAAGCGCTTCCTTGCACTCACCATTCTCATTACGGGCAAGGCAGTACCTTCCTATTTCATACGAGTCATCATCGCTGGGAAAGGAAAGTGCGCCATCTCCGCTCACGTTGAACTCGTTTTCGCCGTCAATAAAGTCGCGGGCAGTGAGGAACTGGGAAGAGGAGTCGCACTTCGGGGTGCTTACGACGAAGTGCACGTCATCAGCCTGTGTTCCCGGTGGAGATTCACTCCGGACGCACTCGCGATCTCGTAAGAAATTGCCCTCAGCACAACACATTTGGACGCAATGCTTCGTCTTGCATACCTGGAAAATTATTACACTTTGATACACAGAGATGTGCGTATGTGTAATATATATATATATATATATATATATATATATATATATATATATATTATATATATATATATATATATATGTGTGTGTGTGTGTGTGTGTGTGTGTGTGTGTGTGTGTGTGTGTGTGTGTGTGTATGAATATATATATATCGCTGCACAGGCAAGTGCCTGGGGCCCAACCTGAAAAAAGGCAAAAGAGGACAAGCCGAAGGCGAGCTCGACCGCAGAAACCAGCGAGCCGACCTGCGAAGCCTGTTTCAAAAGAAAAATTCCAGAAAAAAATCCAAATTTCAGACAGTGCTGTAATGCATAAAGTTGTCTTTCGCGATTTTAAAGGGCTACCCCCCAAAAAAAAAAAAAAATAAAAAATAAATAGAAAATAAATAAATAAAAATAAATGAATAAATTAATAGGTTTAGGTGTCAACAATTGTTCAAAATTTCAGAAAGATTGGCCGCTTACTTTCGGAGCTACAGAAAAGAATCATCGCACTAAAATTCAGTAAAGAAGTATATATAGAGAGAGAGAGAGAGAGAGAGAGAGAGAGAGAGAGAGAGAGAGAGAGAGAGAGAGAGAGAGAGAGAGAGAGAGAGAGAGAGAGAGAGAGAGAGGGGGGGGGGTACCACTTTTTTGATCCAACAAATCTCAGCAAAAGACATGATTGACCACTCATATGAAAGGTCTCATTGAGGACTGTGTTTTGAAATATAAATAAAGTTGCTACCAAGTAAGGAAAATGAACATGCATGTACAAAATAAGAGGGATTTTCATATCTCAGCTTCTGAATAAACCTTGTAGGTGGCATTATAAAGCTCTCATTGAGTAGACAGCATTACCAAGTTAAAATTTCATTCCAACATATGACCTAGGAGTTATATAGCCATTGTTAACAATAATTATTAACCAATAGTATCACAAGATGACAAAAATTTTACCAAAAACCAAATTCGGTTTGATTCCCGGGGCCCAACTTCGAGCCTCGGGGATTGCACAAGCCTGCCTTTTCCACCGGCCATTGGGGATCGAACACAAAACATGCAGAATTTCCTGAGCTTGTGTGTGTGTGTGTGTGTTTACCTTCTGAACATCCGGACGGCACAGAAACGCGATGTATTTCCCGGTGAAGTTGACCGCCACGCAGAACTCGGTCGTCCTCCTCCAAAACACATCCATCCACCTCAGCTCCAAACTGGCCTGGCGTGGGACCAGGGAGTCCTCTTCGATGTCCACTTGGTGCTTCCTGTAGCCCTCTGGACACTGGAGGGGATGGAATGACCAGGAGACGTCCAGCGAAGGGCTTACAGGGGGCTCGAAGACGTCCACGATGCCTCCGCCGGCACAGCCCTTGCCCTCCTCGCAGCAGCGCCGTCCGGACGCGCCGGAGGCATGCGTCGTGCCTAGGGTCAGCGCCGGCAGGAGTAGGCCCAGACGTAGCAGAAACATCCTCTCGCTGGGCGATGCGGGAAGCAGAGGGCAGCCTGGAGGGCCAAGAAAAAGAAAATCCAAGAAATAAAGTTTTGTTTATTTGGAGGCATTGTTGAAAGAGGAGAGTGTTGCTTGAGTATTCGTTACGCCACAATTGCCAATGGTCGAAGGTAACGTGAAAAGTCACATTACCGAAATGTGACTTTTCACGTTACCTTCGACCATTGGCAATTGTGGCGTAACGAATACTCAAGCAACACTCTTCTCTTTCAACAATGCCTCCAAAAACAAGTAGGCAGAGTCCCTTTCTATACCAGACACGATCGCTCCCGTCTTGTAACAGTCAGATCAGAAACTGAATATATAGCACTATCAAATTTAACTGATCATTCTGGCAACCTCATTCCTGCAGAACACACACACATGAAAGAATAAGAATGTTTGGCCAACAAATAATGTAGTTAACTAGACTAGTATACTGTAGAAAAGCATTCATTCATTCATCCTTTACAGTCCATGGTGAAATGCGACAGGGTGGAAGGCACCGTTCACTTTGGAGTATTACGAAGGCTTAAACCAAAATATAGAGTTCCACGAAAGATTTACCAATCGACTATGCCACAATCCTGAGAACATCCAAAAGAAATTAAATTAATATGACAATTAAAGGAGTAATACCTATACTTTCCCTGCTTAAAACGCAAGCGTTTTAAGCCTTGCTGAAATCTCAAATCAAGCATCTCAAGCGACCTCGTCCTTGACTTGAGTCAAGCGGTGCGTCACCATACGGCGTCGGTCGCGCAACTGGTCGATCCTTCGAATGCGGGCGTTGGCCAGGAACTCGCTTAATACCTTTCACGGTATCTGATTCTGTAATTTTCTTATCATTTCCTGAAATAACTGAAAACGAGATTATTGGAATAAAAAGCTGTACACGACAAATTGTTAATAATCGAGAATATACTCCTAATAGCACATTCCATCGTATATTTAACCTCATAAAATCTGGGTAGCCTAATTTTGATTCAGGATAATAAGTCAAAAGAAAAAAGCTGCCAATAACACTGTTTTCTTATATGAATATAGGCGAAAATATTGCGCTTTCTTAAGATGATTGGGTAGATTTACTCTGACATCTTGACTGCGCTATCAAATTGCGCGACTGTTCCACCGCAGGTGCTCGACTTGTGCATAAGTTACCTTTTCAAGTATGTATATTTCCTATGCTCATCAAGGACTATGATTTGAATGAATCGCAGAGAAGGGACGGTTTGGCAAGAATTCTTGCCAAGCGCTCCCTGCTTCGCATTCTGTAAACGAAGAAAAAAGGCATCGTCAGTGACGAAAATTTAGATTCACAGAGAGAGAGGGTAGGCACTATACATATATATTTAATATATATTATATATATATATATATATATATATATATATATATATATATATATATATATGCAAATACACATATAGATCCCGGCAAGATTGGTTCCAGGCACTGACTTCTAAATTCTCTTCTCTCTCTCTCTCTCTGGCTGTCTCTCCTCTATCTATCCATCTATCTGTGTACTTTCTTCACGCAGGCGAATGAAGGAAACAACAGTTACCACAAAGCCTATACCGAAAAACACCAATTTGAATAGCAAAAATTATTCGTCGGCATCAGTAATCAGCGAGAATCTTTTTGCATTTCCCATGACCAAGCAAAACATGTATACTTGTTGTTTCCTCGGATATTAAAGGCCAGTATCGGCACTTAGTTCAAAGGGCTGCCGGCAAGGTCAGACCTTCGGATCCGTGTGTGTGTTATATAGGCCTTATGTATACATATTTTGCCTGACTACGGGAAATGCAAAAGATTCCCGCACATTATTGATGCAGAATATTTTTCTGCTATACATACCAGTGTTTTCCGATATAGACTATGTGGTAAATCCTGTTTCTGTCTTTCGCCTGCATGAAATAAGTACACAGATAGATAGGTAGAGGAGAGACAGCCAGAGAAAGAGAGAGAGAGTCAGAGACAGAGTGAGAGTGAGAGTGAGAGTAAGAGTAAGAGTAAGAGTAAAGAGTAAGTAAGAGAGACGACAGAGAGACAGAGACAGAGACAGAGAGACAGACAGAGAGAGAGAGAGAGAGAGAGAGAGAGAGAGAGAGAGAGAGAGAGAGAGAGAGAGAGAGAGAGAGAGAGAGAGAGAGAGAGAGAGAGAGAGAGAGAGAGAGAGGAGAGAGAAGGAGAAGGAGAAGGAGAAAGGAAAAGAAGAGAAAGAGAAAGAGAAAGAGAAAGAGAAAGAGAGAGAGAGAGAGAGAGAGAGAGAGAGAGAGAGAGAGAGAGAGAGAGAGAGAGAGAGAGGAGAGAGAGAGAGAGAGAGAGAGAGAGAGAGAGAGAGAGAAAGAGAGAGAAGAGAAGAGAAGGAAGAGAAGAAAGAGAGAGAAGAGAGAGAGAGAGAGAGAGAGAGAGAGAGAAGAGAGAGAGAGGAGAGAGAGAGAGAGAAGAGAGAGAGAGAGAGAAAGAGAGAAGAGAGAGAGAGAGAGAGAGAGAGAGAGAGAGAGAGAGAGAGAGAGAGAAGAGAGAGAGAGAGAGAGAGAGAGAGAGAGAGAGAGAGCAGAGAGAGAGAATAAAAAGAGAGAAGCGCATACGACAGCTGTAAACATTACCACCACTCGTATGCTCCCATGAGGTCTGGGTTTTCGTTCGTTTATCTCTTAAACCGCCGCTTTGTTTAGGATGAGAACGCGAATGCTTCCCACCAACAGCGACGCAAAGGAAACTAGTATCTCACACCTAAGGAAACTCGCACCAATCTTTCCCGAGCTTCCTTTCTGTTATCCGAAAGTGAAATAAAAAGTTTCGGATAACTGTAGGACACGTCGAGGCTGGGAAGTCCCATACCGGTGTCTTCCCACGCGAAGGAAGTCGCCCGAGAGATTGCAGTGTTTGTTTTCATTTTGTTCTATTACCACCGCCAAGGAGGTTCTGTTTTAGGTAGCGTTGGTTAGTTTGTTGGTTAGCTGGTTAGCAGGATAAGAAAAATCGTTATGAGCATATTTTTCATGATTTTTTTACCAGAGGTTTGTCTTGGCCCAACTTAGAGCATATATTTTTTTCTTTTTACCAGAGGTTTGTCTTGGCCCAACTTAGAGTATATATATATATATTTTTTTAATCAGAGGTTTGTCTTGGCCCAACTTAGAGCATATATATTTTTTTTTAATCAGAGGTTTGTCTTGGCCCAACTTAGAGCATATATTTTTTTTTTAATCAGAGGTTGTCTTGGCCCAACTTAGAGCATATATATTTTTTTTTAATCAGAGGTTTGTCTTGGCCCAACTTAGAGCATATATATTTTTTTTTAATCAGAGGTTTGTCTTGGCCCAACTTAGAGCATTTTTTTTTTTTTTTTTTTTTTTTTTTTAATCAGAGGTTTGTCTTGGCCCAACTTGAGCATTTTTTTTTTTTTTTTTTTTTTTTTTTTTAATCAGAGTTTGTCTTGGCCCAACTTAGAGCTTTTTTTTTTTTTTTTTTTTTTTTTTTTTTTTTTTTTTTTTTTACCAGAGGTTTGTCTTGGCCCAACTTAGATGCCATGAAATTTTGGCGGTGATGCGAATCATGATCCGGATGCTGGATTTCTTTTAAGGATTCTTTAGCATTGCGAGATAGGGAAACAAGACACGTTACCAGTGTACTTTATAAAGCGGTTATTCTAATGTAATTCTTCGAGTGTGAATATTTTTTTTTATTGCATCATTGACCCTCGAGGCTAGAGGTGTGCACTCTCTAAGTGCTTCTAGTTGTTAACGTTACAGTTATGTTACTGCTATTTACTGACGTTATAGTTATTACTGGTAGCGGCTTTGTTTTGCTATTTACTGACGTTATAGTTATTACTGGTAGCGGCTTTGTTTTGCTATTTACTGACGTTATAGTTATTACTGGTAGCGGCTTTGTTCTTGTTTTTTTCTCCTGGTTATTCGCATTACTTCCTACGACAGTCGTTATTCATCCACGTTATTCATACGCGTCCCTCAAGCCCAGAAGACCCCACGCAGGGACCGAAGAAGAGCCACGCTGAGGCCACTTGTCGTCTTCCTCTTTCTTGATCTCCCAAAAAAGCTGTAAAACTCTTTTCTCCTTCAAGATGAGCCCAGTTGAGTGACGCTTCGGAGTTGCACGGAAAAGCCATCTGTGTTTCGCGGCTGTGTCGTTAAGGGCGTCCATCCCGCTCGATGATCTGTCGGATCCCTCTATCCACGTTGTCAGATTTTTATTTATTTATTTATTTTTTTTACATTAGCTCCTCTTCCTTCCTCTGCTATCTTCTTTCCCTTCGTTCGCCTTTTCATTCTTCACTTTCTTTACATAAGCTAATAACATTTCCCCCCTAAAAGTCTCTGTTCTGGTCCTTTTGAACTTCCCTTGGTCTTCGATGAGTCACTTCCTGGCGCACCACCTGCGGACTGAGATTATTTTAGCCCTTCTCTCCGACGGCTGACGTTCGTATCTTCAGCCACTGCTCGAGATCGACGAATGGTGGACGCGCAGGTGTTACTCTCATTGTTTTCCGCTTTGAATTCCATTTCTATTTCGTCAGAAGATGGCGCTCATAATCGTAGGGTAAATCTAAGCCATTTTTTCCCTTTGATCTAGGTGGGAATTTTATCTATCGATGTAGGGGTGTGTGGAGGGAAGAACCAGGAAGGAAGGGGGAAGGAAGGGAAGTGGAGGACGTGGGAGAATGTGGGAGAGGGAGAGAGGGGAGGAAGGGGAAAGGAAGGGAAATGGGGGGACGAGGGAGAGTGGGAAGGAAGGGGAAAGGGAGGGAAATGAGATCCTGGGTGTGGAAGCAGGAAGGTTGAAAACGAAAGACCTAAGAACTTTCTTTTTCGTTCCCGTCTCGTCTTTTCTCACCCTCTTCTAGGCAGGCGTTTCTGCACCTTATTATCCTCGCGGTTTTCCAGAATTAGTTTTTTTTCTAGACTCATCCCTTCATGAAAACTGTTATTTATTTTGATTATACTTATTATCTCTTTCACTAACGTAAACAAATCATGTAAATGAGAACCTGCATCTGCACGCCAGGAATCGCAGACGCCATCTCACCCGAGACAATAATGGCTGTCAATCCAAATATCGCACTCACGCCCTCCTTTCACATAGGAAACCGGGTGCTTGGCATTATTATAAAAAACTAGGGGTGAAAGTTAATGATGCAGACATCGTTTCTCTAAAGAAGGGATCTGAGACAGCCTGGAACCGCTGAAAAATCTTGCTGGAAATGGACATGGCATCTTTGTTGTTTCACTTGGCTTGCGTAAGGCCAGCTTGAGCAGTTTAAGGAATAAGAAATAAATAGCTTAGAGGTATTGCAAAATGAAGCCATGAGGATTATCCTCGGCGCCGTGAGATCAGCAAGGATAGTAAATAGGACTGAACTAAACTTACCATCCGTTTCCGATAAAATGATATGTATATGTACTATGTTTGGAGTTAGAGTTTTGAGGAAACCTTTACACCTTTTCTGCCCAAAACAGCTGCGACGTCAAACCACGCACGCAGACAGACCAATCATAATTAGACACGGCCTGATACACACAAGCTACTTGAACACTGCGAAGTATTCGTCCCAATAAGTAAAATAAACAAAGGTCGATCCATCCCATCGTGAGAAACATGGTCAATGGAAAAAGTGTGCTCTACGTGCGTGCCAAAAACAAATCGCGCTAAGGATGTACAAAGAATCAATGAACAATGTATAAAAGTGTTACACCGACGGATCCCTACAGTCTGGATAAACAGCTGATTGTGTTTGCGGTGTACGCAAAAATAGTCTACTGCAACATCCGTTTAATATGTTTATAATAAGACCAGCACTACACAGAGTTGGTATACTCCTTGCAACAGAATTCTTAATGCCTCGGGGCTCTGGAGTAGTTTTCTGAGACACACGTGGTGCAAAAAGTGCGGGTGAATCTGGATATAGACTCTGCAACAAGAAAAATAAGCAAATACGAGCATTATGTCTCGGAGCGTTATTTGATACACCTTTCAGCCAACCTAACACATGGTAGAAAGAACTTTGTGATTATCTCCTTTCAGCTGATGCACTGGAAGATATATTCATACTATTTTATCAATGTAAAATTACCGTAGACATTGTAATGTACACACAGTGGGAAAATGTATATATATTATAAAAATATATATTTTTTATATGCATATGCATTATAAATGAGCTGTATCTTCATTTCATGTAAAATTACAATAATAACAGAAAACTGTACTATGTCAAATATATGCAAAACTTTATAATGACGATTGCCCACGACTGAGCAGATACCCAGAGTTGTTTATAAGCTTAATTCAGGGAAGTTTTCTCTGTAGATACGCATATACCCTATTTTCAGATTTATAAAATCTGTTCAAATTATATGATCATACCAACGCGTTTTCAGAGATTATAACCTCCGTGTTAAAATGGCATTAAAAGATTAAACATAAAAAAAAAAAAAAATGCTTTTGAGATTGTCCACTTAATTTCTTCAAGGACCGCCGTTCTAACGAAATTTCATATTAGTTTTCTAAATAGTCTACAAATCACTGCATATTACACAATTCAGTTCTATCTACTACTTGTAACGAAAATCTACCGGCAATAGATTCAGACGCATCTTTCCAGCCCACTATCCATCGACGCTAATCTGTGACTCGACGGAAATAAATATTATTATGCTACTTACTATCTTTGGCTTTCCGGGAGCAGCAGCGCTCGCACAGCCCCCGTCGACGGCAAGACCAGAACTGCTGCTTAACGTTCGCAACCAAACGAGCCCCGGGAACTGCGTCCGATTCCGCCGACGGATTTTGTGTATTCCGACTGTAAACATTATACTGAATTAGCTTTAAAAAAAAAAAAAAAAAAAAAAAAAAGAGAAAAAGAGAGAAGAGAGAAAAGAGAGAGAGAAGAGAAGAAAGAGAGAGAGAGAGAGAGAGAGAGGAGAGGAGAGAGAAGAGAGAGAGAGAGAAGAGAGAGAGAGAGAGAGAAGAGAAAGAGAGAGAGAGAGAGAGAGAGAGAGAGAAGAGAGGAGAGAGAGAGAGAGAGAGAGAGAGAGAGAGAGAGAGAGAGAGAGACTTAGAACGGAGAGCGAGAGAAGAGAGAGAGGAGGAGGAGAGAGAAGCAGAGGAGAATAATAGAGAGAGGAGAGGAAAATGGAGAAATGAGAGAAGGATAAAGAGAGACTCGGAAACATGGGTAAAGAGCAAGAGTGGGGACGAAACGGGAAGCTTGAAAACAAGAGAAGCAAGTAGCGGAAGTTGAACGAAAAAGAGTATCTGGTCAAGCGACAACAAATAAACGAAAATATATAAGCAACGTAGATATGAAACCAAAAAGACTGAGACAATTCGTGAAAGAACGATAGAAGACATCGGAAAGACAATCCGCTGAGGAGACTTGCTTGCTTTTCATGATGAGAAAAGAATACGTTTAAAATCATCACGTAACGTACAACATGACGATCGCTAATATGAATGACAAGTTTTTTCTTTTTTGTTCTTTTCTTCTTTTTCTCCTTCTCTCTCTCTCTCTCTCTCTTCTCCTCTCTCTCTCTCTCTCTCTCCCTCTCTCTCTCTCGTCTCTCTCTCGCTCTTCTCATTTTTTTTTTTTTTTTTTTTTTTTTTTTTTTTTTTTTTTTTTCTTACTGGGCTCTCGCACGTGTGTTGGCTCGTACCGAAATGAGGTTCATGAATCATTCGTCGTGCAGCAGTGAGCTATCGTGCATTGGCTGTTCTGTGTTTGCAGTCCGATCTGTTTTAAGGAGTGTAAAATAATTAACATAAATAACACCATAATGTGGTACTGATTTCAGCAAGGGGAGACGCGCCGTGCTCTTTTTAAACGTAAGTTGGGCTGTAAAAAGCCCTTTCCGGCGAAGCTCTTTCCTAACCTAAAAAAGAAAAAAAAAAAATCTAATATTCATAGCAAAGGGTCTTTCAAGCCGTGTTTAGAGTAGAAATAACAAAGGTAAATAAAAACGCACTTCGGACATCCCGCGCTGGCCATAATAGAGCTATAAGTAGCTAGTTTCTAGATTAATAATAAAGCTGTCAATATACTCCAATTAATACACAATATGATAACGACTTTCTAGTGTATAACATAATTTATTGGCAACAAAATGTCAATTATCAAGAGAATTTCATCGTTATCACTCATTTCTGTCGGTCATGCAGGCGGTTTGTTTACTTTTGTGACGTCATGAAACTGTAGCCAGTTTCCTCTAGAGTTTGAAAATGCTTGGCTGGGTTACTTAACCTGACAAAGAAGTTGTATCAAAAACAAATATAAGCAATAAGCTCAATTTTTAAAAAGAAATTTGAAATATCGTGCCATCATAAATGCGCCTTTAGCTTTAGGGATATTAAGGGGAATGATTACTCTACAGCAACAGTCTTCACATAGAGAGAGGAAAAATAGGCCAAATCCCTTTTCTCAGCACGATTTTTTTTTCTTGATTCTGAATTCCTCAAATGCATCTTACCCAAGAAAAAGAGCCTGCGTGTCCGTTGTGTGCTGGTCTGCTAGTTGAAACTTGAATTATGCTTTTGTAACATCAACTCAGTTTTGGCACATCTCACTACAGATGAAATTAACATTACTGAGTAGAAAAATCAACATACACGACGTATCCCAGAATCAGGTGAACATTATTATGAATGATAAGGTTCTGTAGACTTGAACTGGGTTGGTCTCGGGTTATGATGAAACTAATTTCATCGTTACATGTTCATAACACCGCTAAAACGATATTCACAGTATCGCACAAGTCATTACGGTTTCTCAACGTTTCGCTCTCCTTTCTCCCGTCTTTTGTTTTCAAGAATAAGTGCCATCGGAGTGACCTGCTTCCTTCGGGGATTCCACGAGGATCAGGACTCGCTTGGTGAGGTGGGCCGAGAGTAGTCATCCAAGGTTGACAGGTAGCAGTGGTCGGTTGACAGGTAACAATGGTCGGTTGACAGGTAGCAATGGTCGGTTAACAGGTAGAATGGTCCCAGTTGACAGGTAGCAGTGGTCGGTTGACAGGTAGACAGGTAGATGGTCGGTTGACAGGTAGCAATGGTCGGTTGACAGGTAGCAATGGTCGGTTGACAGGTAGCAGTGGTCGGTTGACAGGTAGCAGTGGTCGGTTGACAGGTAGTAATGGTCGGTTGGCAGGTAGAATGGTCGGTTGACAGGTAGCAATGGTCGGTTGACAGGTTCAAGACAGGTAGCAATGGTCGGTTGACAGTAGCAATGGTCGGTTGACAGGTAGCATTGACAGGTATGGTCGGTTGACAGGTATGGTCGGTTGACGGTCGTCGTTGACAGGTAGCAATGGTCGGTGACAGGTAGCAGTGGTCAGTTGACAGGTAGCAATGGTCGGTTGACAGGTAGCATGGTCGGTTGGTAGACAGGTAGAATGGTCGGTTGACAGGTAGCAATGGTCGGTTGACAGGTAGCAATGGTCGGTTGACAATGACAGGTAGCAATGGTCGGACAGGTAGCAATGGTCGGTTGACAGGTAGCAATGGTCGGTTGACAGGTAGAATGGTCGGTTGACAGGTAGCAATGGTCGGTTGACAGGTAGCAATGGTCGGTTGACAGGTAGCAATGGTCGGTTGACAGGTAGCAATGGTCGGTTGACAGGTAGCAATGGTCGGTTAACAGGTAGAATGGTCGGTTGGTAGAATGGTCGTTGACAGGTGGTCGTTGACAGGTAGAATGGTCGGTTGTAGCAATGGTAGGTAATGGTCGGTTGACCGGAAGCAATGGTCGGTTGACAGGTAGCAATGGTCGGTTGACAGGTAGCAATGGTCGGTTTAACAGGTAGAATGGTCGGTTGACATGGTTGACAGGTAGAATGGTCGGTTGACAGGTAAATGGTCGGTTGACAGTAACAATGGTCGGTTGACAGTAGCAACAGCATAAATGGTCGGTTGAGGTAAATGGTCGGTTGACAGGTAACAATGGTCGGTTGACAGGTAGCAATGGTCGGTTGACAGGTAGCAGTGGTCGGTTGACAGGTAGACTGGTCGGTTGACAGGTAACAATGGTCGGTTGACAGGTAGAATGGTCGGTTCTCAGGTAGCAATGGTCGGTTAACAGGTGTAAATGGTCGGTTGACAGGTAACAATGGTCGGTTGACAGGCATAAATGGTCGGTTGACAGGTAACAATGGTCGGTTGACAGGTAGCAAGCAATGGTCGGTTGACAGGTAGGTCGGTTGACAGGTAGCAATGGTCTTGCAAGTTTAGCAATGGTCGGTTGACAGGTAGCAATGGTCGGCTGACAGGTAGCAGTGGTCGGTTGACAGGTAGAATGGTCGGTTCACAGGTAGCAATGGTCGGTTAACAGGTGTAAATGGTCGGTTGACAGTTAGCAATGGTCGGTTGACAGGCATAAATGGTCGGTTGACAGGTAGCAATGGTCGGTTGACAGGTAGCAATGGTCGGTTGACAGGTAGCAATGGTCGGTTGACAGGCATAAATGGTCGGTTGACAGGTAGCAATGGTCGGTTGACAGGTAGAATGGTCGGTTGACAGGTAGCAATGGTCGGTTGACAGGTAGCAATGGTCGGTTGACAGGTAGCAGTGGTCGGTTGACAGGTAGAATGACCCAATGGTCGGTTGACAGGTAGCAGACAGGTAGCATGGTCGGTTGACAGGTAGAATGGTCGGTTGACAGGTAGCAATGGTCGGTTGACAGGTAGCAGTGGTCGGTTGACAGGTAGCATGGTCGGTTGACAGGTAGAATGGTCGGTTGACAGGTTAGAATGGTCGGTTGACAGGTAGCAATGGTCGTTTGACAGGTAGCAATGGTCGGTTGGTGGTTGACAGGTAGCAATGGTCGGTGTAGGTTGTAGCAGACAGGTAGAATGGTCGGTTGACAGGTAGCAATGGTCGGTTGACACATTGACGCAATGGTCGTTGACAGGTAGCAAGACAGTAGCAATGGTCGGTTGACAGTAGCAATGTCGGTTGACAGGTAGCAATGGTCGGTTGACAGGTAGCAATGGTCGGTTGACAGGTAGCAATGGTCGGTTGACAGGTAGCAATGGTCGGCTGACAGGTAGCAATGGTCGGTGTAGCAATGAAGCAATGGTCGGTTGCAATGGTCGGTTGACAGTAGAATGGTCGGTTGACAGCTAGCAATGGTCGGAGTGTGTGTGTGTGTGGAGGGGGGGGGGGCATTTGGCGGCAGAGAGCGTCGGCGCCGCTGCCACCATATATGTCGTGGGCAATATTGGATTAATGGAAGACGAGCTGGGTTTGGTTATTAATTGGAAGTGTGTCCAATGTGCGCCCCGTGCTCGGGCAGTACGAAGATCCCGATTGAACTCAGAATAGCTGAATCCTAAATATGTGTGTATATATACGCAAAGATTGTATGGCTCTGTATAATAGGCTCTGATTTAGTGTTTAAGAACTATACCTTCTGGCAGGTTCAGTGGAAAATTATCCATTTATTCTGGATAGGAACAGACATTAGTTGGTATTGTTGGTCGAGCGGCTGAGTTAACATGTAGCGAGGTCAATTATGCTTACAGGAAATAACCGTTGTCGCTTATGCACGTGTGTGTAATTAATTTGTAGCTGTGTGTATTAGGGCAACTCCTCTTCAGTATCTGGCATTTTCTTTTCAACCTTTCTTCAAACGTGCGTGCTTCCCGGTGTTCGTTCTGTTATCTTCATAATAACAACCATTATGCGCGCCGGCGCTGACATCTGACGATGGTGGCCATTACCGTTACAAATGCGCCTATGTTGCAGGCTATGTCGCCACAATGGCCCCTCATAGTGTATACCTTGCCTTAGTGAAGTTTCAAGTCCCGCTCACGGCCGTAAAATGAGGCACTCCAACTCCAGCCACTTGTATATAATGCCCAGGCGAAGCATGCCTTCGCATATCTCACAGGCCAGAATTCCCACCGCCCCTGAAACGATACTCGTAGGGATTTTACACGACCACTGGTTACTTAATCCGTTGGACTGTGAAGGCATGACGTAGATGCAAGTCCTGCGTGACTTTGGTCTATCAATTGTGTTTACACGTGCCTTCACAACTACTTTGGCAATGATTAGCCCCTACCTATCTCACCTGTTTACCCTTTCGTTTCCTTTCGAAATTAATTTATATTGCTGTTAGTATTTAATAATCAGTCAACAATCATGATAACAGTATTGTTTTTGATAGCACAAAAGATACCGACATTTCAAGGAATGAGGAAAACAGGTGACGTCAGGTAGGGTCAACAAGTTGACTCCTAGATGGATGAACACCTATGCAACCACCTGGGTGCAACGAAATTCACAAAAATCAAAATAAATAAATAAATAAAGATTAAAAATAAACAGTCGACAACGCAAGTTACCTTGTGCAGAAGTCCATTTTCTATAATACCTTTGATTTATTTTCTTCTTTTAATCTTAACTTATTTTGAAATATGTTGATCTGTTACATTTTTTATATTTTCATAAGAAATTGTATATTTAACTTTGTCTCATTTGTGTAAGGAAATCTATGATACTCCTTTTATCCTACCGGAAGTAATAACTTTTTGATAATTAAAAGATTGGAAGGAATGGTTGGCTCTTGCTCACACCCCAAACTCTGCCATGGTTACAGTTGTTTGCTAAATACATGTGTGCACGCATTGCATAGATAGAATAATGCATCGTGATTTTTTTTTATTATTCTATCACTGTAACTGATACTTTTAGGTTTCCCGTTTTCTGAGAACGCAATAATTTTCTTAGGGGAGACTTATATATATTTACAATATTTAGTTGTGGATATGTTTATTGAAGAATAACTATCATACAAAAGTTTGTTTCCCTCGGATCGCTAAATGAAGAGAGTAAAAGTATAAGAGGTACCGGGATTAAGCGAATATCCCTTAATTTAGACATCAAGTGGTTGTGGATTTGTTTAAATGGCTGCGTTCGGCTTCGTTCACTGGCGAACAGGGTCAGTATAAGTAAATACTTATTATGTTACTGTTAATGTTTGAAACAAATAAATGTGCTAGACATCAAAGGTCATATAGCACTATGGTACACTATGGTAAAGTATTGTGTCAGAAAGGGTAAAGAGGAGTTAAAGATTGGGGTAAAATGTGTTAGATCTCAAAGATTAGAGAACGTTATAGGATAGTATGGTATTGAAAAGGGCAAAGGGAAGTAAGTGAAAAAAAAACAGATATTAGTAGAGAGGGCTAAGAGGGTAGGGCGATTAGGCGAATTGCAGTGTTTCTGTCACTGGGGAAGGTATAGGAACAATGTTCGCGGAAAACAGAGATGGTTGTTGTAAATGTATACTTGTATAGACCTACATGCCGAGTAGGGTCCGTAACCGTGGCCTATCCCAGTGGTGGTCCCGTGTCATGTTGCGTTCAACTGCCCTCTGTCGCTTCCTTACACCTATACATGGTGATATTTTTCCATTTTGCTATTTATTTTCGTAACTGACTGATGGTTGTTATCATGTACTTTGTATTCCATTTGATTTACACGATATCGTCGATTTCCTAGAATTAGGTGAGATTGGTGAAACAGATTTATTTATTTTCGGATTCTGTTTCTTGATAGGGATCTCTGTTGCTCTGTTGCTTCTCTCTGGGGGGATCTAGGGCTCGCCGTGGAATGCCCGTCGGAAGCAGTGGAAGTGGTCAGTGGAATAATGCTTGAAAACGAAATGAAGGAGAATGGAGAGTGAAACATTCAAGACCTTGAATGACGAGTAAGATATTTTAGAATTTTGTTTTGGTGATGTAATAGAAAATGGGGAAATTTGCTTCGTTATAAACCGAGAGCAAACCTTTCCAAACATCCAGAACTCCATTATTAATAATGATTTTAAGCTGCTTTGGGCATATGTCGTGTGCATCGATTATTTTACATACAAAGCGTATTGGTTTTATCCGCAGTGTACAGTAGAGACGTAAGTGAGATGGTGGTACAAAAACCTCTCGCATTTACAAAGCATAGTAACATTCTCTCTGAATCTTTTTCGCGAGATAAGGCGAATTTGAGGAATCAAGAAACTCTTCTCAACAGTTAGTAGCAAAGTCATTTGAGGAGAGAATGAGGGCAAATTTTGAAGCGGGAGGATTGCACACTATATTGATAGGCGATGTATACACGGGAATGAAAGCAAAGGCAGCAATGCTGACAACCCTACCTTAGGACCAAGGACGAAATCATTATTATTGTTGAGAAGTTATGTCTTCCTCCAGATTAGAGAAAAGGAATTTTGTTAATTTTCCTGTTCAAGCTGAGGCTGGTGTAAAATAATTGTGCCTCTTGACAAGCGTTTTTCCTGAGGTTGACAACGCTCAAACCTAAGGGCCCAAGGATTCCAGTGGGTAACTTGATCGTAGGTCCTCAGATTTCATCATAGCTGGCGGAGATCAGTGACCAATTATTTTCACTATGGACAACTCACCATATCCCAGAGTTAATAGAGGTATTTCTGAAGCCACATAAAATCCAGTTCAATCCAATACTTACGGTGAATATCAGAACTGCATCCGAGATCATCAGTTTATGACAAAAAACATTTCTCAAGGGGCAAGGGCAATGGAAAAGGACAAGAACCACAGATATACGTGAATGGGTTTCAGAGAAAGATAATGATATACGTTTTACGGATAATAAAGTTTGAACAGTGGTCCACAATTTCTTCAAGACCTCTAGTTGGGGACCACAAGAAACTGCTGATAAAGTCAAACGTGAAATTTCGGTACAGAGAAACAACCCAAGAACCTATAGTTATTATGGCTGTCCACAAATCTTGCGCAAAGGGCTGTTTTACTAAATTTACTGAATGTTTAACACTCATCAAAGCAAATATGCGCATTACTCTCAATTTTATATATTTACCGTTGTGGGCATACCTTGGGTGTTACTAACACATTAAAAGCTCCTATATTAGATTAGATTCTGTTCCCCAGTGTAAAAAATAATTGCACACTGAATAAAAGAGCATAATACGAAATAACGCCTCCATAATACAAAAGAATACTCACAGAACTTCATACAAACCTTGATATATAATGTCGATCCAATATTCGTACTTATTAATCCACTGTTTTATTTAATTCTTCCGCTGACTAGGTTCCTTCTTTACAGTTGATATTTCGTATAGCATTCTGATATGCTCATTAGCTATGCCATCCTAACTGATTTATTTTTACTAAATCATTATTAAAAAATCATAATTAAGAAAGAAACTATTTTTAAATTTGAGTGTCTTTATATCATACGAAATAGCGTTCACATAACATGTCTTACTTGATGAATGAAAGTCACAAATACAACATCAGTTATGCTAATTATACGATAACATAATAACAGTAGTGAGAACAAAGACAATGATCTTAATAATCATAATCATTAAAATCATGGCAGTTATTAATAAGTCATTAACAAAAGACGTAATGATGATAATACAATTCCAACAATGATAAACAAATGGTAGAAACAATAGCAGTGATAAA
>NW_020872707.1:21662-24162 GCF_003789085.1 Penaeus vannamei
AGAAAAGGTGAGTGGCTGTTGTGACTGAATTGACATCATCTGGGCTTGCAGCCCATAAGTAGGTCAAGAGAGTAAGATTTAGAGGCAAACGAAAATGTTCTCCCAGGCGAGCTTCTGATTTCTTTACGTAATCCATCAACTTCTGCGTGTCTTGTTGGCTCATTTTTTCTTTTTTCATTTCCTCGTGCAGTTTATACACAAACTCTGGTCTTTGCTCAGCTGTGATGCCCAAAATTCTCATGTGTATCCATTCAGACTTTATGCAGTAGTTGGGTAATTCCCTTAGTGCCTGTGGTCTTGTAGTTAGCAGAAGGTGAAAGACACCTGTGCTCTTTGGCATCTTATCCATCACAATTTCCTCTACTAACTGTCTAGAAGCTTTGTTTAGTTCATCCAGTCCATCGAGAATTAGAAGAACTCTGAGTGCCAACACAGATCGCACAATGTCCTCATTTGACATGGAGTAAGAAGCACAAGGCATGAGCAAGTTTAGCAACTCAGCAAAGTTTGTAACAAATTTGTTCTTGCATTCAGCATACAAGACAATTTCATAGTTCTCTAGATTTTCAAATCTGTGGGTGAGATGGGGGACATCTCAGCCCACTCTGCCAGAATGAGTTTTCCAAATGTGCTCTTCCCTGCACCTGCCTCCCCTTCAATTACTATTATGTTGGGCATCTCTCCCTTTTCAGTCTTCTGCACTAGCACAGATTTGTAATCAATGTGAGTTTGACTTTGTGCTTTATCTTCCATTATAACTTCCAAATTTGTGAAAATGGCTCTCACTTTAAGCGTCTCTTTGCCTGATATGAAAGATGCTGGGTCCACGTTTGTCTGGCCCTTTATTTTCTCCTTTACCTCTACCACTCCACTGTTTTTTATATAATTTTCTAAATGCTCTCTTAGCTCTCTGATTTCATCTTGGTACTTGTCAGCATCTACAGGCAGGCCTGGTGCATTCTTTATTTTTTCAATATTGGCATTCATTCTTTTTACTGCGTCATCAATTATTGAGGCTGGGATAGAGTAGCGGCTGCCAGCAGACTCGTATCCCTTCTCCAACAGACTTTGCAGGTTTACAAGCCAGTCAATCATAGCTTTCTCATCTGGAAGTTCCAAACCATGGGCAACACTATTTCTCTGATCTTTAATCATACTACAGTAGTTCTCAAGTTTATTACCTTTAGCTTTCCATTTGTCAGTTTCATTGGGAGGTGCAACATTTTCACAAGCATTCCTGATGACAGCATGAAGTAAACTTACATCAAATGTTTTTCCTGAAGAGTCAGCAACAATCGTCTTTCTCATATCAGCATTGAATCGGTTTTTGTAATCTGATTTTTTTATGCCTTTGCTCATCAGGTACTCCTCAACTGTTTCCTTTTTACCTTTGGGACATCCTCTCTGAAATACAAACAGGAGGAATGCTTTTCCTTCACAGGAAATACATTTGAACACCTTCAATAGGCGGATGTCTCTTTCATCCAAGCCTCCAGGACTAGGGATTGATGACATGGTGACCAGATTATCATTTAACAGCAATAGACAAATTTCGTGTGGAGTAAGGTCTACTTTTAATATCTTTCTACTGTTTCTGAGTCACTGTATTTCCCACCATCCACTCCAAAGGCTGCACAGTCCATGTTTCAAAACCTGTGAGGGACAGAGAAGCAATTAACATAAAAACACTTACTATTGAAATTGTTTCTAAATCCATAATTTTACCAATAACATTATCATTAGAAGATACTGATCACTTTTCATATACATACATACATAGAGAGAGAGAGAGAGAGAGAGAGAGAGAGAGAGAGAGAGAGAGAGAGAGAGAGAGAGAGAGAGAAGAAGAGAGAGAGAGAGAGACCCTTGCACACACACACACACACACACACACACACACACACACACACACACACACACACACACACACACACACACACAGTGGATTGGTGTACTAATTCCTGACATTGCTCTTCAAGGAAGTGTGCAAATTTCCAACTGGACAAGCACAACTGATGCCAAGTCACTAACAATATACCATGCCATCAAAAAAGGTATTGAACAGTAGAGACACAGATGTCTTCTCTGACAGACAGGGTGCACTCTTTAGACTTGAAGCATTTGGTCCATAAAACATGGTAACTATCAATACCCTTCACCAAATTTCTAGCCTATCAGAGCAGGGTACACAAATGTCACAATAATGGATACCTTCTCATATAGGAATATCAACCTGTGACAAGGTAAATCAGTTAGCAAAACTAGCACTTTCCCATTAAGAACTATATTATGCAATACCGCTTCTATCATTCAAATGAAAAAACATGTTATCAGCTGTCTTCGAGATAATGAGGGCCAGGTACCGACCACCGAAAAATGAAGAATAGTGGACATTGTACCATCTGACATCATGAACGTATTGTATGGACATGTAATATTGACAAAACTTATAGTCTACAATGGAATATCTCAGAGACAGGCTCCTCATATGATATCAATA
>NW_020872707.1:29162-31662 GCF_003789085.1 Penaeus vannamei
TTCAGGTTATCATTCCATTTGGCCCCATACACACCTCGTGGTTCCTCTTCGCTTCCTGGCGTAAAATAACTGATGCACAAAATGAGTGGGACTGTTTAGTGTTAGCATTTTAGATTTCGATTTTCGGTCGATCTTCGTATGACTGCCGTTCGTAGAGTGCGTGAACGTTCGTTAAAAAAACTCGAACGTGCGCGTTATGAAAAGCTCCGCGTCCCAGCTGGCTCGCCAAACGTTTCGTGTCCCAGCAGGAAACACTTGTGGCCGGCCTCGCGAATCCTGGGCCAATAGGAATTAGAGACTCCTATGACTTTGCGCATGTAATTTCCAACTATTTAGGTGTCTAAAAGTCAACCAAATCAATGCGCTTGTAAAATAATAATAATAATAATGATAGATAATAGATAAAAGATAAATGAAAATTAAAAACAAATTAGGGCGCCTCGAGTAACAGATTATCACACTATTGAGATGCAAAGTGATATTCATTACACTTTAATATGAAAGGAGTTGGGAAACAGAGCATTTAGTGTGATATAAGTCTTGTGAAGATGAGGCTTGGAAAGGATGTAATTGAACATTATAAATAATATAAATAAAAAGAATTATAATTTCACATCAATTATATATATATATATATATATATATATATATATATATATATATATATATATATATATATTTTTTTTTTTTTTTTTTTTGTGTGTGTGTGTGTTAACTTGGATAATCCATTGCTTTGGCTAGCCCTCTTATCATATCAGAAAACACTAGATCAGGGCATAGCGCCGATTCAAAACATACCAAGGTAGTGGAGGGAGCCCCAGGAACACCAAGGCCCCAATCAGTGTGAAGAGGACCCCAAATTTGAAAAAAAAGGCCCCGATAATTTCTGGGGGAGTCAAGTAGATTAAATGGTGTAGTTTTGCGCAACTCTTTTCACACAATACATATGCGATCACGGTTACTTCAACTACACGACTAATGGGTAACATTCGCACACTAATCTACAGATCTTAAGATGGTTAGATCTGAACAAATGGCTGTTGCAATTTGACAAGGCATCGTAAATCAAGGGTAAATAATCTTCAAAATGAACTCTATAAGATATATGATAAATAAAGAAGTAGAAAAAAATACATATGATTTACTCGAATTGCTACAAATACCATTTTTATCTTTTAATTCTAGCTGTAGGTTTCTTTGAGAGGCCAATACTTAGGGCCCCTAGACAATGGCCTATATACCCCCAGGCATAAATCCGAATCTGGAAGTACCCTTAGGCCACAGCAATTTTTTTCTTGAGTGGCGAGCAAGTCTGGTGATAATGAAATGGCGGCGGGAGGGTGAAAAAATCCCCAGCACCAAAATAAGACAAGTGTACCTCCTACCTTCCAAAGATCAGAAGTAAAGGAATGTATCAGTTCCAGCCCCACCTGGAGGAAGTACAATTCTGTCTTAAAAGCCTTCGAGGATTTGAATGAAAACATAAAGAATTCTTTCAACCAGAATTTATTATTTTGGAAATCAAAATAAAAAATATTCATGATAGACAATAGACATGGCACGACGGTATTTCCGCCATATATTTTATTTTTGTTTTAAGGACGGGAGAAACGATACTTTACACAAGGAGCCATAGACAAATTGATGCCATAATGGCGTGAAAATTGAAAAAAAAAAAAATCGGGATATGCACTTTTTAAAAATTCTCTTGGAAATAAATGTCGCCATTTAAGAAAAACATGCTGTGTCGAAAAACTAATAGAAAAAATAGGAAATGAAACAATCTGCATTTGAGAGAAACTGTTGAAAACGCGAAAAATGACAAAATCAGGCATGGAAAATATATCACACATTTCATTTTCATCATCTATTGTTTTTATCAATATTTTAGTTATCTTCCATTATGGCGAGAAACGAAAGACACGAAAATTTCCCGCATAGGCTCGCATCTTCATTAAATCCCATCCTATTTAATGCCATTTCTTTCCTGATGAAGTCTAAACCAAACGTAATAATCAGCGGACTCAATTAAGAGGCCCAACATGAATTTTCAAACACTTATCAAGTTGCACCATAATTTGCTTGGCTGCTTGTGGGGAATGTTTACCTCCGCCACAGCTGTTCGTGACGTCATAAGAGGTGCGTCACTTGTACCTGTTGGTCACACACACACACACACACACACACACACACACACACACACACACACACACACACACACACACACACACACACACACACACACACACACACACACACACACACACACACACACACACACACACACACACGTAGGTATGTGTGTGTGTCGGTGGGTAGACTAAACTCTCGATCTTATCCTATTATCAAAACACGATCTTATCCTAATATTAAACACCAATAATGACCACATTGCTTGGAAATGTTATTCACCCTCATATCTAATCAATCACTTTCGTTGATACACTAAACAATCAGGAAAAAAAAACGTAGAAAATGGTTCTAAACCGAATAACAGCTG
>NW_020872707.1:36662-51662 GCF_003789085.1 Penaeus vannamei
AGGAAGGTCAGTATTCATGTACTAAAAGAAACAAAGTTAAGTGTCATTCGAAGATTTAAAAAACGTTTTACCCATCTTCATCTTGTATGTCTCAAATAAAATATATTTGAAATTCTAGGTTATTCTGACAAGGGAAATAATCGGTAGAGAAGAAAACGGGACCAAAATAAGCAGCCTTGAGCGAATTCTCGGCCGTCCTCCTTACATTTCGGGCGTATTTTTGTTATGCTAATTCTATACGGCAACTACATAAAGGACAATAAATACACACGTAATATACCTAGAACAGGTAAAACAATTTATGTAAAGTGGCGAAATCCAAAAAACATGCTCAACCCGAAGAAAATCGCGTTGAAAAAATTCTAAAAAAACTTGAAGTCCTCAGTCTCCCGATCAGTATATATAGCAGGTCCGAGCGAAGGTCTAGTGGAAGCGGTGTCTCGTAGACACGCGAACATTGATCGGTCACCTTTCCTCTGATCTGCTCGTTAGTGTCACATTCGCTTCCACATGAGGGGCTCCCGCTGCCTTGCCGCACGGTCGAGCCCTGGGCTTCTCCTCCTCGGGCTGTGGTTGTCCTCTCCCGTAGCATCATCCTTCATGCTAGCCTTGATTCATATCAATCTGGGGGGTTGATAATCGATTCATTCCGACGCTTCCAGTCGCCCGGCCCTGCATGTGGCAGGCTGCCATCTTTTGTCTTTCTCGCTGTTGCACTTTTGGTCATGGTTTAATTCTAGACTGTATATATCAGTTATGATATGTATATATATACATTATATTATATTATATTTATTATATAAAACAAAATCAGTATGTGCCGAGGGCAGTGGAAGTCACAATGAATGGGGTGGACAATAGAGCACCATATATATAGCTTTTTCCTGAAAGAGCAAAGAACCGTCAATTTGTATTAGGTCATCACAACCAGTTAACCAAAGCTTTGATAGACATATAATTTTGTTTAAACGCTGAAAGGCACCACAAGAAGTGCTTGGTTATGCTGTTTTTTTTTTTTTTTTTTTTTTTTTTATCTTGGTTATTTGCCTTTTACTGATATAATAAACCAAAGTAAAATTTTCGAAAAAGATACATTTGGCTCTCTTCTTATTCAGTGATTCCGTTTTCTAAGTTGGTCTCATCTTCATTTTTTTTTTCTTCTTCTCCAGTTCCTATTATCAAATATGATTATCATCATTGTTATTAGTATATCTCCTACTACTACATTATTATTATTTGTATTTTGACTTCTACTACAGCTCATGTTACTGCTTGTGTTATTGTTGTAATTGTGTAAGAATATTTTTATCATTGTTAATATCCCTGGTCAAGTTAAACTAAAATAAATATTAGGTATATTAGTCAGCATTGCTATGAGATTGATCTATCTTTTCCATATACTCCATCAAGGTTTGAGATTCCAAATATGAGATTTCACAAACTCTATGGTCCTTTTGTCTTCTTTTAAATATCAAAAAGGTGACAGCATAAGTATACTGAGTTCGCTGTGGTAAGTTCCACAGTATGATGGCAGTGCTGCATCAGGGAATTGATAATATGCACCATACCACATCTTCCCAGAATGCCAGATATGAGGTAAATTATGTATATCCTATGTATCTGCTGTTATTATGTGTTCTAAGTATGAGTTTAAAGTTGTTTGGAGCATCTTATAAAACAATAAAAACAATTCAACATTTTTTTCTATTATAGACAGCACCGATATTCAGTTATTTTTCACAGGTATTTACACACCCACCCACACAGAGACCACACATCAATGATGAATTGTGACACCTGTGCAAAGTATGTAAGGTGTGTGTGCATGTGTTTGTGTTTGTGTGTGTGTGTGTGTGTGTGTGTGTGTGTGTGTGTGTGTGTGTGTGTGTGTGTGTGTGTGTGTGTGTGTGTGTGTGTGTGTGTGTGTGTGTGTGTGTGTGTGTGTGTGTGTGTGTGTGTGTATGTGTGTGTGTGTGTGTGTGTGGTGTGTGTGTGTGTGTGTGTGTGTGTGTGTGTGTGTGTGTGTGTGTGTGTGTGTGTGTGTGTGTGTGTGTGACTCAAAAATGAAAAAGTTGTAGAACAAAAATCACAAAGTTCCCAGTTCACAAATACATATCACCTTCCACAATTTCTGTATTCTGCATTTTCTAAAGCACACTCTTTCAGAAATAAAATCTTTAAAAAGTAAGGATCAAGAAACAATGATAACTCCTAAATTATATTCTGTATTTTAACGAAACTTATGAGAAAAATAAACTGTGGACTAAATTCTCATCACAATTTTGACAATTCCTCAGCTGCTTCTTCCATATTCACTTCTGGTGGGTCTTCTGGGGTTGGTCTTGGTGGCCGTTCCTTAGGTTTCTTTTGGCTGTCGCTCACAGCTTGGCGGAAAGAGTCCACTTTCTTGTCCAATGATTTTATGGTTTCTTCGTTTTTTATCTTTAACTGGAGGGGTAGAGAGGAAAGAATTGAATTATGCATTTGTTATAATGATGAATTATCCATATATTTGTTAAAATGACGAATTATGCATATATTTGTTAAAATGACAGATTATGCATATATTTGTTAAAATTATGAATTATATATATATATATTTGTTAAAATGATAAATTATGTAATTATTCATTTAACCATGATTCAAATTGGTATGCACACACAATACTAAAATAGATTACATGTACTTGATGTTCTTGCGATTGCCTGGATGACTATATGTCTATCCCTAATAACTCCAAATACGTATAATGGGCCTTTTTTTCAGGAATTTGTTTTCTTGTTTCAATTATAGTTGAGGAAATTTCAAATCTTGCAGTATTTTCATGCACAGGATTCTCTGACAACTTAATTTGCAAAGTTTTCCTTACTTTGCATTTAGGTTTTACTTAATGGCCCATTAAAAACATATTCTTTGCTAGTGCTGCTTTTGCTAATCCACCTGCTGCACTACTACTACAGCTGCTATTGCTAGTACTGCCTCTGCTGCTGCTACTACTGCTATTGCAACTACTACTACTACTACTACTACTACTACTACTACTACTACTACTACTACTACTACTACTACTACTACTACTACTACTACTACTACTACTACTACTACTACTACTAGAGCCACAGTTGCAAGTACTGCTACTACTACTGCTACTGCTACTGCTGCTGTACTACTACTACTAATACTACTAAAGCTGGTGCTGCTATTAATTATAAGACTAATTACTATAATAATAATAATAACTGATGGTATTATTAGGGCAATGACAACAACAGCAACAATACTACTACTACTACTACTACTACTACTACTACTACTACTACTACTACTACTACTACTACTACTACTACTACTACTACTACTACTACTACTACTACTACTACTACTACTACTACTACTAGAGACAATGATAATGATATCATAAAAATAAGAAAATCAATAAAATAAAAATAAAATAATGATACAGATAATATCAAAATACATAAATAAATAACTTATATTAAAAATAAAGATGATGTAGATGAAAATGGGGATGAAATCACTTGCCCTAAATTTCTCTTCAAAATAAGCAGATGAACCAAGACCCTCACCTTGCGCAGATTTGTTTTGACTGGCTTTGTTTTTGCTTTGGCTTTCGCTGGAAGTGCACCTGCCCGTTTGTAGATAGGGTTGCCAGATTTTATCGGCTGCTTTGAATGTACCTTGTTCTTCCCCATGACGATATCTGGAAGGTAACATGTATGCGTTACACACTAACTCCACTCGTTTCTGTTTTAGGGGTTTGATGCATCAGACAGTGAATTTGTATTATCTATATTATCAATATTTGTAATTATAGACACAGATCGAAACATAGATTACACTGATAGAAAATGGATACATGAATAGGTAAACATATAATAATACACAGATCAAGCATCTAAATGGTATATTATTTTATTGTGTGATCACACTATTTCTGAAATACAAGAGGATTGACCCAATGACATATTCTGTACAGAGCTGTACCTTACTTACACTCTCATGAGGAAATCTATGTAAACATATTAATAAGTCAAGGAAGGAGTTCATGGATGAAGTAGCAAATCCAGAGAGAAAATGTTGCTATGTATGATAGAGAAAGAAACCAGAAGCTGTGGAAAGAAACTAAAAGAAGGAGTAGAAGCTGTAGAAAGAAACTAGAAGAACAAATGGTGAAGATATCTTTACCATTTGTTCTTCTAGTTTCTTACCACTGCTTCTTCTGGTTTCTTTCTATATCATACATAGCAACATTTTCTCTCTGGATTTGCTACTTTCCCTAATGTCTGATGCTGTCACCTGTAGGTGATAAAAATTCTGCCACATCATGGGAATTTGCATGCACACACGCATGCACACACCAAATTACATTAACTTGGAAAAAAAAGATAATAATAAGAAAATAAAACAAAATAAAAAAGTATTTTTTATAATAATAATAATAATAATAATAATAATAATAATAATAATAATAATAATAATAATAATTATTATTATTATTATTAAGAAGAAGAAAAAAACAGCTACATCTGCTCCTCTTTCATCTCACACTCTTTAAAACTTTAAGACAAATTGAAGAGGGCTTGACTCTAAGAGTGCTGCTTGCTAATGATTTGCCATCAATCAACACAGGAATGTCTTAGTTATTTTACACATTTGTTTTGGGAAAATTCAGCTATACTATGGGAACTTTCAAGGAATGAGTATACACATCTTATTTTAAGTTCTTATGGCAGAATGCAAGGTACTTTCCAAATCTGTATAATCAGCCTTATGTATTTTACTTGGAATTGGTACATCAACAAAACTTCACACAAGTTTTTCAAAGCTGACTCTTTCCTTTATACTATGCACAATATAGAGAATTTATTTCAATGCACTGTCTAAAAGTGATTTGACAAGCTCTATTTCATCAAAATATAGAAGGTTTGTTGGCCTTTGTCTGATTGCAAGCACAGAGGTTATGTTTCTGCTTGATCCAGTCCTATTCTAAGTAATTATACAAAGTAATAATCATGTGTTATGTATTAAGGAAGAAAGAAATTGAACCATGCAAAAATAGTCACAACCCACCAATGAAATCATACCTAGTCATAACCATCTTGTGTGTAAAGGCAGCTGAGCCATTCGTATCACAATTGTAAGTATGTATACATAGAAGAAGCGGAGAAAAATATCAAACCTTTATAAATAATACTGGGTTCATAACCTCAGGTGCCAAGTTTTTAGCACCAATTGAAACCACATCTTCACTTCAAATTAAAAAAAAGATGTGCATATAAACACACTGCTAATTTTCTCTGTGGCACCATTACTGTGATATGAATAATCTTAGTAGTTAAAATTAAACACTGAACACTTAGAAAAAGTTACTGATATATACCTACTGCAAATACACTGAATTAATAACAAAGATATTGTTGTGCAAATGCATTTCAGGCAAAAGATCACACAACTGACTTAACATTATTGTTTCCATGAAGCTATCAAAAACCATCCGCTTGATTAAATGTAAAGCCTTCTATGTTAATGCAAGGGGTTTTCTCAATGTATGTCTAAGCTGAACAGGTCACACACCCTTGTAGAGTCTAATTTGAAGCTATTAAATTAAAAAATACTACTAATTCTGAGTATGTATAAGAAGCTTGATAGATCTCACCTATAATATTTATGTGTCTGTTTAAAGTAGGACAACAGGCATTTCCTAGTAAAAAATAATGGAATCAATAAGTTCAAATTTGTGACCCATTTATTTATGGTGTTTCCATTAAAACCTCAGTTTAAAAAAAAAAGTTTCTAAATATGAAAATATACTACTTCCAACAGCTCCTTTGACCTTCAATCCTTCACTGATATACAATTGATACTTTGCATACAGGATGGTTGCCGGCTTTTTCACCAAAGTACTGACAGGCAACAGGGATCACTGTGCTAGGGGAATGCACTGCATGTGAGAAAAGTAAATACATATATTTTTCATTAAAAATTAGCCAGAAATCAAACAGGTATACAATTTATGCCAGCTCACCCAAGAACCATAAAATTATGGGTCCCCCAAACCTGTTAGAAGAGGGGGGGAGGTACAAATATGTAAATTTAAGGTCTGTGATGGAGAACATCTAACAGTACTTCCATGTAAAATGTCATGAGTTTCGTTCGAGCTGGTTGTACCTAGATATGTAGGGCTTCATGTAAATGTACTCATTTGCAGCTGTTCTCAATAGATGTTCATATTTAAGAACTACTACTTTTGATATAGGTTATCCAGAGTGACGCGTGAAGATATAGGGGAACGGACAATGCAGTCTTATAGAGCATATGAAATAGAATAAGAAACAGGATAGTTTAAGCTGCAGCGGCCTCATATTTACCAGTTAATGACGAAATTGTCCACAACACCCTCATACAGCTCTTTTTAATGTCTGTTTTTAATGGGTTGGCATGAAACACTAATATATTGGGGGTACAGGAGGGTTTGCCCCCCTGTCTAGGAATAAATAGAAGGTAGGAAAGGTTTGGTTGGGTGACTGGGTTTGTATGATACCCTGGTTTTGGGACTTGGTGTGTAGATGGTTTGCTGCTCTTGGTAACAATTAATCTTTTCTGTTGTTACTTGTGGCTAAATAGGTGTTTAAAGGTCTGATACTGTGGGTTTGTTATAAACATTGTCTTCTCTTTCTAAAATGTCTCCTCAAAGATAATAAGTCTGCTAATGCATCGTTACTTCTCTCCACTTTCAGCCCACATTATGTGTAATGAAACCAAATTTAGCTGCCATTTTGCCATTTCAAAATTTCAACTAAAGACGTCTATAATTTATTTGAACAAAGTACAAAAGATGTCGGAAAACTGATAGTACTTACTGATACAAATTCCTGTTCTTCTCTTACGTGTTCTTAGACTGTGATTAATCTACATTCCATGAATCTCCTTTTTTCTTATATCTAACCCGTTCGTTTGTTTACTATGGAACACACGTGTTGGTTGTGAGGGAGAATAGATATAAATATTTATATTGCAATTTATTTTATCTAGTTTATCGAATGAGGCACATGCCGTATACAAAAATATATTTCATGAGTATATTATAAGATTATCTGTTGAAGGCATATATGACAAATGAATCAGGATGCGTTACATATAAAATCCTTTCTGTTCCCAGTGAGAATATTACCAAATTTACCATTATGGCGGCATAAAAGTCATTCTACTACATTTATTCTAAAGCTAAATATAAGGAACGTCAGATTTCAAGCAAAAGTAATGTAAAAAGCGAGGATACATCACACTATGCCACTATCTTTTTAGAACTATAATTTATTAGCTTCATATTCAATGTTAAAAAGTTGTTCACTGACTTCATTAGAGTAAAAGGAGCCTATGTGCCTGTAAACTACTGTTGGCCTGTAATATTGCCCACGAGTTGTTATCGATAGATAAAAAAAAAGGAAAACAAGTGTAATTCAATAGACAATCGCGAAAACTTTTTTTTTTTTTTTTTTTTTTTTTTTTTTTTTTTTTTTTTTTGTCTTCATGGTTATATGGTAGATAACAAGGTAGTACAGAGAAACTCGACATCTCCGAACGAATAATTGTGCATTTATGTGTTTGTTTGATTAAATTGAATGATTTTACCGTTAAACTTGCTGACTTTGGTGATGTCAAGAACACTGGTCTTTTATTATGTTCCTTTTTGTTGTGGAATACTTCGCTTAGAAGAAAAAAGACACCCGATTTTGTTTATATTTTCCCTTCTAATTGTTACCGTGAAAGTAGAGGTATGTAATTTTTATTCTTGCGTTCGCTATGTTTTCGAATTAAGGAACAAGAAAATCGTTATCTTCTTCATCCTTATCAGTGTGACAACTTTTAATTAATGTAGAAATAAACTACCTGGGCGGGACGTTCCGTTTTCGAACTAAGGAACAAGACAATCGTTATTTTCTTCATCCTTATCAGTATGACAACTTTTAATGTAGAAGTAAACTACCTGGGCGGGACGTTCCGTTTTCGAACTAAGGAACAAGACAATCGTTATTTTCTTCATCCTTATCAGTGTGACAACTTTTAATGTAGAAGTAAACTACCTGGGCGGGAACTTATGTTTTCGAATTAAAGAACAAGAAAGTCGTTATTTTCTTCATCCTTATCAGTATGACAACTTTTAATGTAGAAGTAAACTACCTGGGCGGGACGTTCCGTTTTCGAACTAAGGAACAAGACAATCGTTATTTTCTTCATCCTTATCAGTATGACAACGTTTAATGTAGAAGTAAACTACCTGGGCGGGACGTTATGTTTTCGAACTAAGGAACAAGACAATCGTTATTTTCTTCATCCTTATCAGTATGACAACGTTTAATGTAGAAATAAACTACCTGGGCGGGACGTTATGTTTTCAAACTAAGGAACAAGACAATCGTTATTTTCTTCATCCTTATCAGTGTGACAACGTTTAATGTAGAAGTAAACTATCTGGGCGGGACGTTATTTTTTCAAACTAAGGAACAAAAAAGTCGCAATCTCCTTCATTCCTGTCAGTGTGACAACTTTTAATTAATGTAGAGGTGACGGTGACGAGACCTTCCTCGTTCTCGTGGTGTAGTTGCAACTACTCGTTTGTTTCTTGTACTTCCGTTGGCACTGGAGGAGGAGGAGGAGGAGAAAGAGAAGAAGAAAAGGAAGAAGAAGAAGGAAAAGAAGAAGAAGAAGAAGAAGAGGAGGAAGAAGAAGGAGGAGAAGGAAAAGAAGAAGAAGAAGAAGAGGAAGAAAAAAAAATAATAATAATAATAAGAAGAAAGAGGAGCAGCAGCAGGAGCAAGGATTTTAAGCACCTTGTTGCTGCGTTGTCGGTTGGATATACTTTTGTTTGTTCAATCTCTGTTCTAAGTTTCTAGGCGTAGAGGGTGCATGCGGTTGTATGTGTGTGTGTGTGTGTGTGTGTGTGTGTGTGTGTGTGTGTGTGTGTGTGTGTGTGTGTGTGTGTGTGTGTGTGTGTGTGTTCATAACATTGCAGAATGGGTGGATATGGCGTATGTATATACCAAAGGGAAAGGTTGGTAGGTGAACTCAAGGTCCATGGTTGAACTGGTCATGGGGCAGGGTTGGGTTGGGTTGAGTTAGTTGGGTTGGGTTGGGTTGAGTTAGGTTGGGTTGGGTTGAGTTAGGTTGGGTTGGGTTGGGTTGGGTTGAGTTGGGTTGGGTTGGGTTGGGTTGGGTTGGGTTGGGTTGGGTTGGTTGGTTGGGTTGGGTTGGGTTGGGTTGAGTTAGGTTGAGTTGGGTTTGGGTTGGGTTTAGGTTGGGTTAGGTTGGGTTGGGTTGGGTTAGGTTGGGTTGGGTTGGTTAGGTTAGGTTAGGTTAGGTTAGGTTAGGTTAGTGGGTTGGGTTGTGTTAGGTTGGGTTAGGTTAGTTAGTTTAGTTTAGTTTATTAGTTTAATTTAGTTTAGGTTAGTGGGTTGGGTTGAGTTGGGTTGTGTTGTGTTTGTTAGGTTAGGTTAGGTTAGTTAGTTAGGTTTAGTGGGTTGGGTTGTTAGGTTGGGTTAGGTTAGTTTAGTTTAGTTTAGTTTAGGTTAGGTTAGTGGGTTGGGTTGGTTGGGTTTGGGTTGTGTTGGTTAGGTTAGGTTAGGTTAGGTTAGTTTAGTTTAGGTTAGGTTAGTGGGTTGGGTTGTGTTAGGTTGGGTTAGGTTAGGTTAGGTTAGGTTAGTTTAGGTTAGGTTAGGTTAGTGGGCTGGGTTGTGTTAGGTTGGGTTAGTTAGGTTAGGTTAGGTTAGTTTAGGTTAGGTTAGGTTAGTTGGGTTGTGTTAGTTGGGTTAGGTTAGGTTAGTTAGTTAGTTTAGGTTAGGTTAGTTAGTGGGTTGTGTTAGGTTGGGTTAGGTTTAGTTTAGTTTAGTTTAGTTAGTTTAGGTTAGGTTAGTGGGGGTTGAGTTGGGTTGTTAGGGTTAGGTTAGTTTAGTTTAGTTTAGTTTAGTTTAGGTTAGGTTAGTGGGTTGGGTTGAGTTGGGTTGTGTTAGGTTAGTTTAGTTTAGTTTAGGTTAGGTTAGGTTAGTTTAGTTTAGTTTAGTTTAGTTTAGGTTAGGTTAGGTTAGTGGGTTGGGTTGAGTTGGGTTGTGTTAGGTTGGGTTAGGTTAGGTTAGTTTAGTTTAGTTTAGGTTAGTGGGTTGGGTTGAGTTGGGTTGTGTTAGGTTGGGTTAGGTTAGGTTAGTTTAGGTTAGGTTAGTTAGTGGGTTGGGTTGAGTTGGGTTGTGTTAGGTTAGGTTAGTTTAGTTTAGGTTAGGTTAGGTTAGGTTAGTGGGTTGGGTTGAGTTGGGTTGTGTTAGGTTAGTTAGGTTAGGTTAGTTTAGTTAGTTAGGTTAGGTTAGTGGGTTGGGTTAGTTGGGTTGGTTAGTTAGGTTAGTTTAGTTTAGTTTAGTTTAGGTTAGGTTAGGTTAGTTGGGTGTTAGGTTGGGTTAGGGTTAGTTTAGGTTTAGGTTAGGTTAGGTTAGTGTTAGGTTGGGTTAGGTTTGGTTAGGTTAGTTAGTTTAGTTAGGTTAGTGGGTTGTTAGGTTGTTGTTAGGTTAGTTAGTTTAGTTTAGTTTAGTTTAGTTTAGGTTAGGTTAGGTTAGTGGGTTGTGTTAGGTTGGGTTAGGTTAGGTTAGTTTAGTTTAGTTTAGGTTAGGTTAGGTTAGGTTAGTGGTTGAGTTGGGTTAGGTTTAGTTTAGTTAGTTTAGGTTAGGTTAGGTTAGTGGGTTGGGTTGAGTTGGGTTAGTTAGTTAGTTTAGTTTAGTTTAGTTAGGTTAGTTAAGGTTAGGTTAGTTAGTTTAGTTTAGTTTAGTTTAGGTTAGGTTAGGTTAGTGGGTTGGGTTGAGTTGGGTTGGGTTGGGTTAGGTTAGTTTAGTTTAGTTTAGTTTAGGTTAGGTTAGGTTAGTTGAGTTTTTTAGGTTAGGTTAGGTTAGGTTAGGTTAGTTTAGTTTAGTTTAGTTTAGGTTAGGTTAGTTGGGTTGAGTTAGGTTGGGTCTGCTGTGACTGATCCTACCTTCCCGCATTCCTGCTTCTGAGTAGGCATCAAGTCAATCAATTTGTTGATGGTATATCGCTGGTGTGTGTGGGTACCTTGATGTCTATATAAGGGTGGGGGGGGGGGTCAGAAAGAGAGTGGATTTATTTATTTATTATATTTTTTAGTGGTGGTGGCGACCAATATGTGGTGGAAATTTTTTTTTAATGGTTTTCTAGAGCCTGATAAATCTAGAATGAGATGGAATACATGAAACGACTCTCCAGACCTGTACTTTTGTATGTGGTCTTCCAAGGCTATTCTTACCCGTGCATGTAAAGGTTTACGTTCAAGACTATGTTATGCTGTCCACATGATGAACTGCTTTCCTGTTTATATTGCATTCACTGTTTTCACTGTCGACCTGGAAACCTGTGTTGCTGTCTGCGCTGTCGCCTCTATATTCACACTGTTGTTACTGTTGTTTGGTAGGGATGTCAGAGTTGTTTAAGAATGCTTTTCTCATTTATGCGGGAAGGGCGCACGCACGCACGCACTCACTCACTCACTCACTCACTCACGCACTCACTCACTCACTCACACTCACTCACTCACTCACTCACTCACTCACTCACTCACTCACTCACTCACTCACTCACACACACACACACACACACACACACACACACACACACACACACACACACACACACACACACACATGTAGGGCAACCTATTTAGCACAGGTGTATTACAAAACATTATTGATGCACTAGCTCTCTCTCTCTCTCTCTCTCTCTCTCTCTCTCTCTCTCTCTCTCTCTCTCTCTCTCTCTATATGTATGTATATTATATTTGTATATAGATTATGTATATATACATACATATATATGTGTGTGTGCGTGTGTGTATGCGTGTATATGTTTGTGTGTGTGTGTGTGCGTGTGTGTTTATTGATATAAAAAATGCCGTGCAATTATCTCTAATTTGGAAGCCCATAAATCTGTTAACATAGAGATATAGGAGGATTGTCATTATTATCATTATGCCCACGAGCGACTTCCACGGGTCTGGAGTAACACACACTGTGATTGGTTAAAGCCAAGAGTCAGAGTTAGTCAACATGGATTTGGTTAATAGGGAGTGATAACAAGAGATTCAGACTTTTAAAATGAGTGTTTTATGAGGAAACATTACAACGCAGTCAGTTATGCACACAAACAACATAAATATTCAATGATCAGCGGTAATAATAACACATTACATTAGATTTTATGGTGAAACGAATTCAGTAATATATTTTATTGCTGTAACAAGAAATGTAACAAAACACAAAGACCATTATGGGAAATACAGTTATCAGTTGTTATCTTAATGCAAAAAGTAATATTGGTATAAAGTATATAACTATTGATACCAGGGCACATGATAAAAAATTACGTTTCCATTATATTGGCAATTGTATTTGAAAAAATGTTGTTTGGTGTAGCTTCTTAATTATTCTCGTCACAAGTTCGCTGTGAGTGAATGTTTATTAGATCCTATTTAAAATGGATTTTTTGAAGTATTTACGTTCAAAATGACTTTACACATTATCTCTGTTGACTCCCCCAGGTGATAGACAACCTTGGGCTGCTGTCTCTTCGGTTTTGCACTGTTAAGGAAAGTCGGAAGTTTCGAATAGCAATGATGGGAAACCTCTTGGGGAAAAAATTATAGACGTTTTTTTCTTCGTTTTCACCAACAAGGAGAGTCAGAAAGAAGCCACGTGGATGTATAAGAACATTCTCCTGCTAGGCTGTTATGTTGACCCTCCAAGAACAGAACTTGTTGATGAAATGCTAACACGCCACTGTGGTTTCCATAGTGGATGGCCGAAGTTCCTAACTTGCCTTGTTTGACAGTGTCTTAGGCCTCTGTCAATTGAAGTTCCTGGGAATCTGTGCTTCATGAGGACACACGTGAAGAAAGTTAATAAACTTGTGGTATAAATAACATTTAGTTATTACCTTTGCTTGATTCTTTGTGTGGTTTTGTTTCCTCTCTCTTCTCTCTAATAGTAACTTTCTTTTTTTTGTTAGTCTAAAAGGACGTTAAACCTCAAACTCAAAATAGGATGTACAGCTTGTATAAATGTTATGAACATATATGAGCAATAAGAGACTAAAAGCTAATTTCTGCATAATCTTGTATGAAATATGCAGTATAGTTTTATTTATAACTTAGTACCAAGTATCTCTCAATTACATCGTTAGAGATGTATGCGCTCCTCTGTTTGTTTACCATAGCATTCTACTGGCAGTAAATCTCATTAGGAGTGTTATCGCTGATCCAAGCAAGGAACTCGGTTACTCGAACGTAAACAGTCGGTTTAAAGCAACTTTGCCCAAAGGAGACAATCCCTACCTGGGTGCTTCTCCCTTCCTCCTGTACGAAAAGCGGCCCCCCAGAGTCGCCAAAGCAGGCACCCTTTGCGCTCTTGTTCTTTGACTTCTTCCTCCCTGCACACATCATTTGGGGGGTGATGGGAGAACCGGCTATTTTATCCAGTTTACAGTCCCTGATGGGTACGTTGACCTCCCTGGCAGCGTCTGGATACACCCCTTTCCCGTTCTTCGTGTCTCCCCAGCCTATCACCGTCCCTGTCTCTCCTTCATACTTCCTGTTGGGGTCAGAAGGCAGACACACTGGCCGAACTTGCGGGCGTGTTGCCACATCCAATGACTCTTTCAAAAGCAGGAGAGCGATGTCTTTGTTGTTATCGGTAAGATCCTGAGGGACGTAATCCTCGTGGATGATGTAACTCTTCACATCCACCGCCCGAGTGACGCCCGGTATGTCGTCATCTTCAGAATTGAAATCGTGGTTGGCAATTCCTACTTGAAATTCCTTGGCCGGTAAAGGCAGATCGTCATCGCCCAGTAGACAGTGCGCTGCAGTGAGAACATAATTCCGGTTGATGATAGATCCGCCACAGTAAAACTCATTTTTGTATGCTCTAGGTCGAAGCATGCCGATGAGCCAAGGATACTTGTAGTAAGGAGATATCTCTTGACCCCCTATGATACGGGCGTCATTAGCCAGTCCACAGCGACAAGAACCTGCAAGGACATGAAGTGATACATTATCATTACATCATAATGTAAACAAAAAGTCTCTAATTTCTGTAAACTGTATAATGTAAGATATACACAAAATATCTAAGAGAAGTATTACTTTACTTTCTTTAACATAATAGCATCCCCCAGGAAATTACAAATATTATTTATGATACATGTGCTCCTCAGTATACATGGTATAGGTACAGCTCAGAATCATCTTAAAGACATGCTGGAGGTCTAAACAACAACACGATTAAAGCACCATATCTAGGGCTTAGCCTTCCTTACACCACAGCCTTATTTCGACCCTGCACACCTGTAAGTATCGGCAGGTAGACTAGGTGTGCTTGACTTAAGTGACCTGGATTTTGAGCTTTGCTGTTTTAGTTGTGTACGTGTCCTTATTATACAGAGTGCTATATTGTGTCGTTAAACAATATAGCACTACTTTTTTATAAGCAGTTTAAACTTACAGAAAGTTTAAACTACTCTGTAGTGCATGCCCATCTCTTAGTAATCTTCTATGATAATATATTATACCCATACTCATTTCTGTTCATGATGATATGACTTGCAAGTATGACACAATGACACATGTATATATAATTTATTTACACACACCATACATACAATATATATATATATATATATATATATATATATGTGTGTGTGTGTGTGTGTGTGTGTGTGTGTGTTGTGTGTGTGTGTGTGTGTGTGTGTGTTGCGTGCGTGCGTGCGTGCGTGTGCGTGCGTGCGTGTGTGCGTGCGTGCCTGTTGCGCGCTGTGTGTGTGTGTGTGTGTGTGTGTGTGTGTGTGTGTGTGTGTGTGTGTGTGTGTGTGTGTGTGTGTGTGTGTATGTATTTATAAATATATATAAGTATACATAAATATATATAAATATATATAGA
>NW_020872707.1:64162-77484 GCF_003789085.1 Penaeus vannamei
ATCCTCTCTTTTCCTCTATCTCTCTCGCTCTTCTAATCTTTTTTCTTTGTCTCATTCTAGCTCTCTCCCCGTCTCTCTTATTCTCGGTATCTCCCTGTCTACCCATTTTTTAATGTCTGTCTCACGGTATCTCCCTCCACACACACACACACAGAAAATAAATATATATATGAAAAAATACAAAAATAGCCTTGCAGGTCAATGAACTAATAAAACGATTATCTACATTTTCATCTGGATATATATATATATTCTTTTATATTTTTCCATTTTTTTCCTCTTGTTACGGAAGTATGAATTAAGGACAAACATATGTTATATCGACGTTAAAACAAAAATTGTATACATTCCCAATATGATGTTTCTCAGTTGATGTATGTATACGTATGTACACAACCTACCACGATTCTATACAGACACACGTACACAAAAGTTGAAATATTGAGTAACTGAACGTTTGAAGTGTTAAGATTTTGAAAAGCTGAAATTGTGAAGAGTCTTGAATTTGGAGATGAGTTAAAATGTTCAAGAGTTTTAGATTTTGAAGAGGAACTGAACTTTTGAAGAGTTAAGATTTTGATGAGAAGTTGAAGTTTGTAATTTGAAGATTAGTTGAAATATCTAGAGTTATAGATTTTGAAGAGCTTTTGAAAAGAAGCTAAAATTTTGAAGCTTTGAATTTGAAGATTAACTGAAATATTCAGGATGTTAAGATTTTGATAAAGAACTGAACTTTTGAAGAGTTGAGATTTTTAAGAGAAGCTGAAACTTTGAAGATTAGTTGAAATACTCGAGATTTTTAGATATTGAAGAGGAACTGAACTTTTGAAGAGTTGAGGAATAATTCCTTTGGCCAGAAAATGTTCTTATGCCAAGTGTGTACGTGAGTCATTGATCAGCGGATCAGCTGATGCATCTTACGACCAACAGTGAAAACAGATGCATTTGTAATACATATTTGGGATTTGTGTTATAAAAAATCTTGGATAAGATAGAATGCAAATTCTTTTTACGATGTTATTTGTCGCTTGAAGTCCATGTAGTAATTCATGTAAAAGAATTATGCATTTTTAGAGTAAAGAAATACATAGTGATTTCCTTTCATGAAATTATCCAAATATTTATTTGTAAATTTCTTTGTAAGCCTTTCGGACCCTTGAGTCATAGCCGGGGGTCCTGCTGGTGGGGTCCAGGAGTAACGCCCCGATGAGGGAACAGGGAACGAAGCCCCATGGAAGGTTCTGGATTTTAGTAGTTTTAAAGAGATAAACGCATTGATTTCTGTACCAAGATCCCAGACATCTTTATTTAGATAATAATGACATAATGGTTGTCCAATGTTCAACACCATACTCAGTTGTAGCTGCCCTCTCAGTTGCGTTATCAACAATTGGGTAAAGAACTGGCCATGTTCATCCAATTTGGGATACGAAGTCTTGTAATCGGAGTCTCGGTCCACTTGTGAGATCCCGTGTTGGCTTACCCATCCTTTTGAAAATACGAGTGGTTGTGATGATAGGATATGTGTGAAAAAAAAAAAACTTCCATGAGCCTATCCATTTCCTTCTGAAGTCTGAAATAATAGTTCTTGTACTCTACTCTTTTTTAGGTCTGACAGCAATCCATTGTTCTCAACCAGGCTCCTTCTAAGGTCTGCCTGATTGTCAGACATCAATTCACACTAATTCTTTTGGCAAATTGCACGTCCTCACATGCAGTCATTAGCGTTTTCCATGAAACAAAAATGGGCCTGATTTAGTATGTATTTATTTGGTCAACGTCAATCATATAATACAGCTTATATCAAAGGAGGGCAGACTTCACACACACATATGTGTGTATAACAGTTCTACAACTCATAACAATAAACCCCTCACTTAAAATCTATTGACAGTAAGATACTTCAGCAGTATTGCTGCTAATCCATTCCAAAAGCTCAGTGATGCGCGTGTAGACGCCTGGAACATTCCGTTTGGCGCACTCCTCGCCGAAAGAGACGATCCCACCAAGGTGAACCTCCCGTCTTCTTCCACCGTCAGAGGGCCTCCCGAGTCGCCAGAACAACTGTCCTTCCCGCCTTTCTTAAAACCTGCGCACAGCATGAAAGGTGTGATCAAAACACCGGCTATCTCCTTGCGCCCACACTCGACGATGGGTAAGTCGACTTCCCGAACGATGTCGGGGTACTTCTGTCGCCATTGGTCGTGTCTCCCCAGCCGACGACTTTCCCGGTCTGTCCTTCGTAGACCTTCGTCGGGTCCGAAGGTAGGCACACGGGTCGGACCTCCGGGTGCGACGTGAGGTCCAGGGCCTCCTCCAGACGCAGGAGGGCGATGTCCAGGTTGAAGTAGTTCTCTGTGTAGCCTTCATGGAAGACGACGTAGCTCTCCAGGGCCAGCATCCGCGTGACTCCTTCGACGTCGTCGTCCTCAGAAGCCACGTCGTGCTCGGCGACTTTCACCCGAAACTTGGATGCGGGTTCGGGCTTGTCCTTCGGCGAAAACATACAGTGCGCGGCCGTGACGACGTAGCGGGTGTTGATGATGCTCCCGCCGCAGAAGGGCTCCTTCAGATTCTCAATATCGTAGATGGCGACGAGCCAGGGATATCTGAAGGGTGGGGACACCTCCGTCCCTCCGATGATGCGGTCGCCGTTGCTCACTCCGCAGCGACACTTGTCTGGGGAAGAAACGAGACTGTAGAGGATATATTATTATGTATGTCTACACACAAGCAAACACACACACACGTATGTATGTATATCATACATATAAGTTTTTTTTTCAAGTATATAACATACTTTCCCTAGCACTGGTACAAATGCATTTTTCGTTATATCTCAGTTTCCAAATAGCCCTCACTGGCCTTCCTGGAGTTATTATAAAAAGAAAATTTTTTTTCCTTTCGGGGGAGGGAGAGGGGTCTGCGCGAAATATTGTGAAGGCTGAGAAAAGAAAAAAAATAGTTTCGCAATGATTGTGTGAAACATAACTGTAACACTTTATATCTTTTCACTTGTTTCTAGCAATCTTTCAGGAAATGTTTTTGTTTCAGAAATAAATGAGAATTACGAAATTCAAAGAGGGAAAGTTTGGTCTTGAAAAAAGAAAGATTTTTCCTTTTTATTCTGTCGAGCCAGTTCGTTTCTCTTTTGGATTAATTATTAATCAGTCTTAAAAATGCCGCAGTGATTTTGTTTTTTCATATATATCCTCTACCTTTCTCTATGGCTCCCCTTCCTTTCTCTAGAAGGCACAGAGAAAGAGAGGGGTAGAGAGAGAGAGAGAGAGAGAGACAGACAGACAGACAGACAGAGAGGGAATGGAGAAAAAGACAAAGACACAGACTAGGGTTGGGGTGGGGGAGGGGGGGCTAGGGTGTCGACCTGTAGCACAGAACGAGGGCTTGCGGTCCTTCAACCAGGGTGGCTCACGACTACGGACACTGAATACATGTGTGATAAATAGGTCGTGCGTGTGCGTGTGTGTGTGCAGGGAAACACATATGGAAAAGGACACACAAACAAACACGCATAACACTGCTAAGTTGGGCTTTTGCTTTAGTGGTTCCGTCTTTCACAGGACAACCGAAGCTTTCGCAGGGCACCCAAGGAGAATTTCATTGCAGTTGAAGATATCTGCGAGTTATTTCCTCCTGCCCGTAGGATTGAAGCAAAGTCCTGATGGCCGATTTAGACACTTTCACCACTATGACTGGGTCAAAAAGCCCAATTTCCTCCAGAGCAGCTGTCATATTTGCCCATGAGCACCAGGCAGTCTTCACTACAGCGTGCACAGCGTATCAGCTCTTACCGCCTCTGCAGCAGTAACAAAGTCTTAGCAAGCTGAAGATCGTGAAGAACTGCAGCAATGACTTAAAAGTTCTTGCATGCGAGAAGGACCTCACAGGCACGTTAAATTTAAAAGAGATTGTTAACACTTGGTCGAAGATGAATTGCGCCGCCTGTCCATAAAATGAGTCTTTCCTTGTTTAGCAACCAGATTCATTCTGACAAATCAATATAATTCCAAATTCATGAAGCCCAAATATATGACGGGAGATGTAAGCTTTATTACAAAGACAAATCAAAACTAATAAGTATTTCACGCTCACTATAGATAGATAAATATTGCACAGGCAGTCATGTTTCAAATTTTGTTTTTATTGCTTAGAAATTCATCCTTAATGACAAATTTACATTGATAAAGCCTTTACTAGCAACCTATAGAAGAACGTTTGCTTCGAGGTCTGCAGGGCACCACTCTGCTTTGCAGGGCGAAAACCTCTTTCAACCCTCGAGAATTATTGGTCTAGTTAGATCCATGATGATACTGACTTTACATAACATTGATATTTTTTGTCAGAAGGCCTTGGAATCAACCTCTATGGTTGGATCAAACCATACCTATACGTCTTTCTTCTTGAATGATAGCTGGTTTTGGAAAATAATAGTATATTAGAAAATGAATAAATTAGTTAAAAAAAAAAAAACAACAACTCGGATCACAACAAAACTCACCAATATCCATATAGTGTCTACTCTCAGTAGCACACCAAAATAATCTAAATACTGTGACATTGCCACTTAGCTCGACACTGTGTAGCTGTCCCCTTCGCCGAGACACCGTTGATCCATTTACCGACTCTTGTTCCCTCAGCGCTTGGGGCAGCGAAGTGGCGGCTGGGGACGCCACGCAGCGGGTTGCCTCCTCTTCGATCTGTCGTGATCAGATCTGCAATTGGACAGCACACATAATTGCAACTGTTTCTCCCTCCTTCCATCATTCTCTACCTCCCTCCATCATTCTCTCTCTCTATAACTGAGTCAACGCGACAGATCGATCATAACCTGCCTCCGAACAGAGGCACCCCCCCCCCTGCGATCTGATTGGCCATCCTGTGTGCCTCCAATGGTCACTAATTCGTCGTAATGTCAATATCTGTGTAAAGTTCTCTACCGACATCCACTTGGTAAAAGTAACCCAGCAGTTTTAGTGTGGCCAAGAAAAGCAAAATGAATAAAAAACAATGTGAAACTGTACAATATTAATAGTGAAGTGGGCAGCCCCCACAGATTTATTGTTGTTACCCCTGTGCCCCCCACCAGAAAATTCTCTGGACCCGCCCCTGCCCCTGTATATATCTCCACCTACATTTTACTACACTACACAAGTCCCCAACTTATTTTACCTCCACCACCCCCACCCCCCAAAAAAAACACCAACCCGAGCACACAACACTCACCCGCGTGTCTCCGAAGAGTCCGAGGCAGACATGGTTGAGGATTACATTCTCAAATGTCATTCTGACATGATCATTTGTTTTCAAAATTGGTATTATTGGAAATGCAACCTCACACCTAATTTAAAGAATCTGAGCTTACCAAATGGTAGAACACATCATTCTATGATAGTTTTCTTCTATACCATTTTCAGCGCAAATTGATAATAACGGTGTTATAGAGGTATAAAACCCACGATTTCCTTGAGCCGCAGTAACCTTCCGCCTCCAGCGCCGCGACAAATGACAAAAAGTCGTTAAGAGCGACGGGAAGTCGGACGGATTTGTAGCGGATGACGTATGCGCGGGAAATCAAATGCGCCAATTAGATTCGTGCGTGAACGTGACGTGAACGTAGACACTCAATAGAACCAATCAGATATGCAATAGATCATCACGTGACAATAGAAGCTGGGCCTGGGAGAAGCCTTTTGAAATTCAAATCAGTTCCATCATGGCTAGATAGTGTGTAAGTTGTGAGAACATTTATTTCGATTTCACTGTGAAATATCAACAAAATAACGAAGCAAGCTTACTAAATTTAAATCACGGTGTACTGCCAGTGTAATTTCAAAGACCGCACTGTAAACCATCGTGTCATTACAGAAATAAGACATCAGTGGGTTTGTGGTACATAGAAAAGGATTTAAAAACCAAACAAAGAAAGTAGTGTAACTTAACTGTAAGCGATCGCAATTCCTGCTAACAACGACCTGGAATACCCCGACGATCCCAGTGACCCGCAGTCTGACCCGTCTGGAGTTACAGCTGAAGGTAAAATGAGGTTAAAACTGTCTCTGGTCTCTCTCTCTTGCCGGAACATGCGAGGTGAAGATTTTGCAGACCAGACCCCCTGAAAGGAGATTTAAAGGGGCGGTGCCCCCTATACAACCAAGAAATGTGTTAATATTCCATGCTTACCGATATTTCTCAAACTTCCCAGATATGTAGGCCTATCATGCCCTCCCCAGCTATTGAAACCGATATCGTAGTTATGCTTCGTTTGCGAAGGAAATGAGTGCTGGATTCGTTCCAAACGCGACGAAAGCTGGTAAATTCTTCTATTCACCCAAAACATGGCGTGGGGTTGTATTTCCAAATTTACCTCAAAATCTCTTAAACTAAATAGCTCATAGTACTAGAGGACGCATACCTGAAATTTTCGTTCACTTTCGTTTCATTATTTAGCTTCACTATGAATTTATAGGGGACTAAACTAGATATATCTATACCGTTTTAAGCATAAAAAGCTATATATATATATATATATATATATATATATATATATATATATATATATATATATATATATATATATATATATATATATATATATATATATATTATATATATCACACACACACACACACACACACACACACACACACACACACACACACACACACACACACACATATATATATATATATATATGGTATGTATGTATATGTATATATGCTTACGTATATGTATGCACACACACACACACACACACACACATGTGTGTGTGTGTGTGTGTGTGTGGTGTATGTGTATGAATATTTATATACATGTACATGCACACACACGCGCGCGCGCCCACACACACCATATGTATATATACATACACATACACACACACACATACACAAACACACACATACACACACACGCGCGCGCGCACACACACACACGCACACACACAGGCACACGCACACACAACGCACACACACACACACACGCACACATACACACACGCACAAACACACACACGCACACACACACAACACACACACACTCACACTCACACTCACACACAAATTCACACACACACCCAAACGCACGCATACACACACATACACACCCACACACGCACACACAACGCTCACGCTATATATATATATATATATATATATATATATATATATATATATATATATATATATATATATATATATATATATATATATATATATATATATATATATATATATATATATATATATATATATATATATATATATATATATATATATATATATATATATATATATATATTATATATTATTGTGTGTGTGCAATGACAAGTCCGACCACATGAGCACTCACGTATAAATACAGAATAAATGCACATAGTCTATCTATCTGCTAGATACACATTTATCTTTCTATCTATCCGGTAGATGTGCATATGTAGACTGATAGATCTGCAATTATGTCCGTATATATGTATGTCTGTGTAATGAATATTGATTGGGCTAAAATTTTAACACATCGGCCGACTGTAATTATCATTATGATCATTCTTTTTTTTTCTAACCGAACAACAGTGGATACCAACAGCACGGAATTAATTTTGCTTTAGCCTCCCCTACCTTCATGCAATTTAATATCTAGAACACGTAAGTTTCCCGGCCACGTTTCTGCTGTGTCTCGCAGGTGTATTCTGAATTACAAACAAGTGTTTTCAAAACATGACGGGGAGGTATATATACATGTCACAGTTGGCTCAGTACTGCAATAGCGATAGGGCAGTCGGTGTTGCCTTCTCCCAGTCGTAGCCCAGTAGAGGTAAAGGTATTCCCGTTTTCTACGAAGGAAGGAAATTCTACGCGGCCAGGGGAAGGAATATATTCTGATAAAGCGGGAGATCCGAAGAGGAATTATGAAGTCTTGGTTGCCAATTATTGTTTTCGTGGCGGCGTCTGCGTCTCTCGGGATGGTGAGGATGAGACACGCACGTAGATATATAGATATAGATCTATTAATTTCTTTTTACAAATATATGTATATGCACACACACACATATTTGTATATATATGTACACACACACACACACACACACACACACACACACACACACATATATATATATATATATATATATATATATATTATATATTATATATATTGACATATATATATATATGTACATAAATACACACACATACACACACAAAAAAACGGAAACACGTCGCGCACATACACATACATATACATACACACAGACACACAGCCATATACATATATTACCCTATTTATTTTAACATTATTTTGACCATTCTGCCTTTAGTTTTTTCAGCAGAAAGTGGATAAACGCGACACGCCCACAATTAGTTCCGTGTTCCCTCCCCAGATGGACGAGTGTACCAGGAAGGGAGGAATCTGCAGAGCTAAGGCTTTGAGTGGGTGCGAGAAGCAAAGGGGAAAGTGTGACGATGGAGGCGTCTGCTGCAAGAAAGGTGAGAGAAGAGGAAGGAGGGAGCGAAAGGGAGAGAGAGGGGGGGGGGGGAGAAAGAGAAGGAGACAGAGCGAAGGAGGGAGGGAGGAAGGGAAAGAGAGAGAGGGGGGGGGGGCGAGAAAGAGAAGGAGACAGAGCGAAGGAGGAGGAAGAAGGGAAGAGAGAGAGAGAGAGGGGGGGGGGGCGTAGAGGTTGGTGGTGAATGAAAGGGGACTTTGCTTGCTGGTTTATTCGGGAGGGAAAGGTGCGGCCCCCGAGTGACCTCGCGCCCCGAGTGAGGTGGAGGGTGGCCTCCTGCCCTGTGACTCCTGCTCGGTCTTGGTCTGCTTCTGGTGCTCTCTCTCCTTCCTACGCCTGACGAGACGACTTGTATCCAGCGACTGCTCTTCTGCTGCCGGGTGCCTGCTTTGATTTGTGGGGTGCTGGACTTCCGCCGTGACAGGGGGGGGGGGGTTCGCCGGACTTGCTCGAGGAGGAAGCTGGGAAGGAAGGCAGCTGCAAAGTGCGAAGTCCAACCCATCCGGTTCTGCTTATTGCTGACAGAGGAAGGAGAGAAAGAGAGAGAGAGAGAGAGAGAGGGGGGGGGGTAAGCGAGAAAGAGAAGGAGAGAGCGAGGGAGGAGGAAGGAAGGGAAAGAGAGGGGGGGTGGTGGAGCAAGAAAGAGAAGGGGAGAGAGCGAGTGAGAGGAGAAAGGGCGAGGGACGGAGGGAGGGACGAGAGAATACGAGAAAGAGAGGGAAGAAGGAAAGGAGAGAGAGAAAGAGGGGGGGGGGGAGGAGAGAGAAAGAGTAAAAAGGAGAGAGAGAGATGGAAAAAGAAAAGAGAGAGATAAGTGTATGTATATGTATGTGTGACTGTGTGTATTTATCTATTTGTGTGTTTATGCGTGTGTGTGTGTGTTTGCGTGCTTGCCCTGTGTGTTTCCAAATGTACGTGCATATATAAGCGTTTTATATAATACATGATGGTATATTGTACATTTCTTCGCAGACCATTCGCCCATAAAGAGATTGTGTCGACAGAGAAGAAGCTGCACCAAGCAAGGAGGCAGATGCATACAGCGGGATGAAACTTGCTCCACAATATCCAGTGATGACCTCTGCAAGGGTGCAAGTTGCAAATGCTGTCTGGGGAGTAAGTAGTTCGCAGATCTGTGTGAAAAAAATGCATACACATAACTTTTGATATCTTTCTTTTTCCCTCTCCTCCTCTCTCACATATACACATACATATAAGTGTGTGTGTGTGTGTATGTATATATATGTGTATGTATATGTATACATACATACCTATGTATATACATATATACATATTACATACACAAGCACACACACAAACATATACACACATACACATACACAATGTATATGTTTACTCATATGTCATATGCTTACATATATGTTTGGGTGTTTATATCTATATATAACTATATACACATCTGCACATATACCTTCTTTGCATGTATTTTTCTGTTTATCTAACTACCTAGTTCTTTCCATCGCCATTTATTCATTTATTCCTTCGTATATTTTGCATATACATATACAAACACTCTTCTTGTTTGTATCTTTTGTCTATCAACCTACTGACTGGTCATTCTACCTACCCAGTTACCTCTCCTTTGGTGTTAATTTATCATTTATTCATTTATTTATCTTATAGATAATTCTTCTTGCGCCATCACTCCAAGTTGCCATCTATCATTTATTCATTTATTTATCTTCAATCCTTCTTGCGCCATCACTCCAAGTTGCCATCTCATTTATTCATTATTTATCTTACAGACAATCCTTGCGCCATTCCAAGTTGCCATCTATCATTTATTCATTCATTTATCTTACAGACAATCCTTCTTGCGCCATCACTCCAAGTTGCCATCTATCATTTATTCATTCATTTATCTTACAATCCTTCTTGCGCCATCTCTCCAAGTTGCCACCTATCATTTATTCATTTATTTATCTTCCAGACAATCTTTGCGCCATCACTCCAACATCTCCAGGGAGGATTCTGCTTCAAGAAATCTGGAAAGGATTCATGCGCAGACGGCACCGTGATAAAAAACGGGTGTCTTGGTAAAAGATGCGCTTGTTGCATTCCAAAGAAAGGTCAGCCAATTTGCTCTTCACGGTCGCGAATATAGTCCTTCTAGGCTATATTTTAGATGCTGTTTTTAATGGAACTTATATACTTCCCATTAAATATTCTTAAAAGTAGTGTCAGAACAAGAATATGCATGTATATATATATATATATATATATATATATATATATATATATATATATATATATATATATATATATATATATATATATATATATATATATATATATATATATATATATATATAAACTGCGCCTGTCACATTCTAAAGAAAGGTCAGCCAATCTTAACTTTAAGGTCCGCGAATAGTCTATACATTAGGTGCTGTTTTTAGTGAAACTTATATACTTCCCCTTAAATGCCATTCTAAAAAGTACTGCCAGAGCAAGAAAGGTAATATATGAGGATAATAATAATAAAAATGATAATAAGGTCCCTAAGGCAGACGAGGGCATGTGCATGTGAAGTTCCAAGCCCGATGAATGCTCGAATAGGCTCGGTGATCTTTGGGGAGAACATACGTCACTTAGAATAAACCTCGTATTTTCGTATTCTAGTGAATTCATGTTACTTGTGAAATCTCTCTCTATATATCTCTCTTTCTCTCTCTCTATCTCTCTCGCTTTCTCTCTATCTATCTATAGATATATATATGTATCTCTCTCTCTCTCTCTCTCTCTCTCTCTCTCTCTCTCTATATATATATATATATATATATATATATATATATATATATATATATATATATATATATATATATATATATGTATATATATATATATATATATATATATATATATGTATATATATGTATGTATATATATATATATATATATATATATATATATATATATATGTATGTATGTATGTGTGTATATATAAATGCATATATGTATATACATTAAGAAAACGATAACTACCAGAAAATGGGAACCAGTGAAAATCAGAAAGGAAAGACAGAACTACTAAAGCAAAAGCTCGACTTACACAGCAGTGTTATGCGCGTGTGTTTGTTTGTTGTGTGTGCGTGCTTTTCCACATGTGTTTCCCTGCACGCACACGCACACGCACACGCACACGCACACGCACACGCACGACCTATTTATCACACTTAAGTATTCAGTGTCCGTAGTCGTGAGCCACCCTGGGTTGAAGGACCGCAAGCCTTCGTTCTGTGCTACAGCTCGACACCCTAGCCCCCCCCCTCCCCCACCCCAACCCCTAGTCTGTGTCTTTGTCTTTTTCTCCATTCCCTCTCTGTCTGTCTGTCTCTCTCTCTACCCCCTCTCCTTCTCTGTGCCTTCTAGAGAAAGGAAGGGGAGCCATAGAGAAAGGTAGAGGATATATATGAAAAAACAAAATCACTGCGGCATTTTTAAGACTGATTAATAATTAATCCAAAAGAGAAACGAACTGGCTCGACAGAATAAAAAGGAAAAATGACCTTTCATTTTTCAAGACTTCAAACTTTCCCTCTTTGACTTTCGTAATTCTCATTCATTTCTGAAACAAAAACATTTCCTGAAAGATTGCTAGAAACAAGTGAAAAGATATAGTGTTACAGTTATGTTTCACACAATCATTTGCGAAACTAACATTTTTTTTTCTCTTCTCAACCTTCACAGTATTTTGCCTAGCCTGATTCTTGTGCCAATCAGCTGTTTAATCATCAAACTATTCAGGGTAGAATAATCAGAGTGGGACCTCAAAGGGTTTTGAAGCTTTGAATCTTGTTATTGGGTTATTCCATATGAATTGAAGAAGAGTTAGATAACAATATTACCTCATTACTTGGGATTTTGTTCAAATAAAAAAGTAATAATAGTAATCACTCTCTGCATATATATGTGTGTATGTATATATATATACTTATATGTATGATATATACATACGTGTGTGTGTGTTTGTGTGTGTAGACATACATAATATATCCTCTACAGTCTCGTTTCTTCCTCAGTCAAGTGTCGCTGCGGAGTGAGCAACGGCGACCGCATCATCGGAGGGACGGAGGTGTCCCCACCCTTCAGATATCCCTGGCTCGTCGGCATCTACGAGACTCTGAATTTAGAGAGGCCCTTCTGCGGCGGGAGCATCATCAACACCCGCTACGTCGTCACAGCCGCGCACTGTATGTTTACGCGGAGAACGAACCCATCCCCGCATCCCAGATTCGGGTGAAAGTCGCCGCACGACGTGGCTTCTGAGGACGACGACGTCGAAGGAGTCACGCGGATGCTGGCCCTGGAGAGCTACGTCGTCCATGAAGGCTACACAGAAAACTACAACCTGGACATCGCCCTCCTGCGTCTGGAGGAGGCCTTGGACCTCACGTCGCACCCGGAGGTCCGACCCGTGTGCCTACCTTCGGACCCGACGAAGGTCTACGAAGGACAGACCGGGAAAGTCGTCGGCTGGGGAGACACGACCAATGGCGACAAGAAGTTCCCCAACATCGTTCGGGAAGTCGACTTACCCATCGTCGAGTGTGGGCGCAAGAAGATAGCCGGTATTTTGATCACACCTTTCATGCTGTGCGCAGGTTTTAAGAAAGGCGGGAAGGACAGTTGTTCTGGCGACTCGGGAGGCCCTCTGACGGTGGAAGAAGACGGGAGGTTCACCTTGGTGGGGATCGTCTCTTTCGGCGATGGGTGCGCAAACGGAAAGTTCCAGGCGTCTACACGCGCATCACTGAGCTTTTGGAATGGATTAGCAGCAATA
>NW_020872707.1:78244-85744 GCF_003789085.1 Penaeus vannamei
AGAAGAGAAGAAACCCGAAAGAAAAGGGAAGGCAGTAAAGAGACAAAGAGAGAGAAAGATGGGGAGAGAACAGAAAGAAGAAAGTGGAAAATGAGTGAGAGAAATTTGGCGGAAGAAAGAAAAACTAGGAAAAGCAACTTTATCTTCGTGATCAGGATTGCTTCCTTTTTTTCTCCAAATTTCTAAACTAGATTTTCAGAGGAAAAAAAACGTATTCAAAGAAATTTTAGAATGGAATGTTTTAGTTCTTATATTTAGTAAAGGCCACATCAATACATGTATCCAGTACTCTTTCTTTCTAGGCACTTCCCCACACACACAAAAAGGAATAAAATATTAAGTATATTAAATAAATGTCAAGGAAAATCATTATGGACACTCTGATTCGCATAAGCTGACATTTCACAATTCACTTGTTTACTGTTTCAAAACCCTGCGATTTTTTATTTTTTAAATTTACTAATATTTGCTACTTTCAACGCCTTTTTCTTATTTATTTCTCAGGAGAAGAAAGTACGAATTCACTGCAATCAACTGTCCCAATAAACCCTATTATCATAACGATATCATTACAAACTTGAAGTCAACTGAGGCACGCTAAGTTTTTAAGTATTGTCAGCTGTGAAGGTCTCACTTAAAATCTATTGACAGTAAGATACTTCAGCAGTTTGCTGCTAATCCATTCCAAAAGCTCAGTGATGCGCGTGTAGACGCCTGGAACTTTCCGTTTGGCGCACCCATCGCCGAAAAGAGACGATCCCCACCAAGGTGAACCTCCCGTCTTCTTCCACGTCAGAGGGCCTCCCGAGTCGCCAGAACAACTGTCCTTCCCGCCTTTTCTTAAAACCTGCGCACAGCATGAAAGGTGTGATCAAAACCGGCTATCTTCTTGCGCCACACTCGACGATGGGTAAGTCGACTTCCCGAACGATGTTGGGGAACTTCTGTCGCCATTGGTCGTGTCTCCCCAGCCGACGACTTTCCCGGTCTGTCCTTCGTAGACCTTCGTCGGGTCCGAAGGTAGGCACACGGGTCGGACCTCCGGGTGCGACGTGAGGTCCAAGGCCTCCTCCAGACGCAGGAGGGCGATGTCCAGGTTGAAGTTCTCTGTGTAGTCTTCATGGACGACGTAGCTCTCCAGGGCCAGCATCCGCGTGACTCCTTCGACGTCGTCGTCCTCAGAAGCCACGTCGTGCTCGGCGACTTTCACCCGAACTTGGATGCGGGATGGGTTCGTTCTTCCGCGTAAACATACAGTGCGCGCGCTGTGACGACGTAGCGGGTGTTGATGATGCTCCCGCCGCAGAAGGGCCTCTCTAAATTCAGAGTCTCGTAGATGCCGACGAGCCAGGGATATCTGAAGGGTGGGGACACCTCCGTCCCTCCGATGATGCGGTCGCCGTTGCTCACTCCGCAGCGACACTTTTCTGGGAAGAAACGAGACTGTAGAGGATATAATTATGTATGTCTACACACAAGCAAACCCACACACACGTTGTATGTATATCATACATATAAGTATATATATATACATACACACATATATGCAGAGAGTGATTACTATTATTACTTTTTTATTTGAACAAAATCCCAAGTAATGAGGAAATATTGTTCTCTAACTCTTCTTCAATTCATATGGAATAACCCATAAACAAGATTCAAAGCTTCAAAACCCTTTGAGGTCCCACTCTGATTATTCTACCCTGAATAGTTTGATGATTAAACAGCTGATTGGCACAAGAATCAGGCTAGGGGGGGGGACTAATTCTCAGGGCCAAACGGAAGACAAAGTTTGTTTCTCAAGTATATATCATAACATACTTTCCCTATCACTGGTCCAAATGCATTTTTGGTTATATGATAGAGCAAATGAGCCTCACTGCCCTTCCTGGAGTTATTATAAAAGAGATACTACATTTTCCTTTGGGGGAGGGGGGGGGCTGCGCGAAAATAATGGAAGAAGGGAGAAAAAGAAGAAGAAAAATGTTAGTTTCGCAAATGATTGTGTGAAACACTTTATAAATCTTTCACTTGTATTCTAGCAAATATTTCAGGGAATGTTTTTGTTTCAGAAATAAATGAGAATTACGAAAGTCAAAGAGGGAGAGTTTGAGGTCTTGAAAAATGAAAGGTCATTTTTCCTTTTTATTCTGTCGAGCCAGTTCGTTTCTCTTTTGGATTAATTATTAATCAAGTCTTAAAAATGCCGCAGTGATTTTGTTTTTTCATATATGTCCTCTACCTTTCTCTAGGCTCCCTTCCTTTTCTCTAGGAGGCACAGAGAAGAGAGAGGGGTAGAGAGAGAGAGACAGACAGACAGAGAGGGAATGGAAAAAAGACAATGACAGACTAAGGTTGGGGTGGGGAGGGGGGGGCTGGGTCGACCTTTAGCCACAGAACGAAGGCTTGCGGTCCTTCAACCCAGGTGGCTCGACGACTACGGACACTGAATACTTAAGTGTGATAATAGGTCGTGCGTGTGCGTGTGCGTGTGCGTGTGCGTGTGGTGCAGGGAAACAATGTGGAAAAGCCACGCACACACAAACAAACAAACACACGCGCATAACACTGCTGTGTAAGTCGAGCTTTTGCTTTTGTAGTTCTGTCTTTCACTTCTGATTTCACTGGTTCCCATTTTCTATAGTTTATCGTTTTCTTAATGTATATACATGTATGCATTATATATACATACATAATACATACATACATATATTAAATATATATACACATATAATATATATAATATATATATACATATATATAATAATATATATATATATAAATATAATATATAATATATATAATATATATAATATAGAGAGAAGAGAGAAGAGAGAGAGAGAAGAAGAGAGAGAGGATAGAGAGAGAGAATAGAGAAAGAGGAGAGAGATTTTTACACTACATGATTCACTAAGATACGAAATACGAGGTTTAATTCTAGTGACGTATGTTCTCCCAAAGATACAACCGAGCATTCGACATTACATCAGAGCTTGGAACTATACACACATATACACATAGTGCCAAAAAACTTAGGGACCTTATTATCATTTTTATTAATTATAATATCCTCATAAATAAATTACACTTCTAGCATCTGAGCAGATATATAATATTAGAATAGCATATAAGGGAAGTAATATATAGATAATTCAATAAAAACACCAAACACTAATATAATAACATCAATATATACGCGGACTATAAAGTATAGATAGGCTGACTATTCATATAATAGAATGTGACAGGCGTTATAATATAATATAATATATATATATATATTATATATATAAATTAATATATAATTATATATATATAATAATATATATAATACACACAACACACACACAGACACACACACACACACAAAATACCATATATATAATATATTATATGAATATATATATAATATTATATATGTGTGTGTGGGGGTGTGTGTGTAACATATATATATGTATATATATATATATATGAATATATATATATATATATATATATATATTACATATATATATATATATATATATACATACATACATACACACACATTTATATACATACATACATATATATACACATACATATTCTTGCTCTGACACTACTTTTAAGAATATTTAATGGGAAATATATGTTCCATTAAAAACGGCATCTAAAATATAGCCTAGAAGGACTATATTCGCGGACCGTGAAGAGCAAATTGGCTGACCTTTCTTTGGAATGCAACAAGCGCATCTTTTACCAAGACACCCGTTTTTTATCACGGTGCCGTCTGCGCATGAATCCTTTCCAGATTTCTTGAAGCAGAATCCTCCCTGGAGATGGCAGCTTGGAGTGATGGCGCAAAGATTGTCTGGAAGATAAATAAATGAATAAATGATAGGTGGCAACTTGGAGAGATGGCGCAAGAAGGATTATCTGTAAGATAAATGAATGATAAATGATAGATGGCAACTTGGAGTGATGGCGCAAGAAGATTGTCGTTAAGATAAATAAATGAAAATGATAGATGGCACTTGGAGTGATAAGGATTGTCTGTAGATAATAAATGAATAAATGAATAGATGGCAACTTGGGTGATCTGTCGTTAAGATAAATAATGAATAAATGATAGATGGCAACTTGGAGTGATGGCGAAGGATTGTCTGTAAGATAAATAAATGAATAAATGTAGATGCAACTTGGAGTGATGGCAAGAAGGATAAGATAAATAAATGAATAAATGATAGATGGCAATAGATGGCTGTAAGATAAATAAAGGAATAAATGATAGATGGACTTGGAGTGATGGCGCAAGAAGGATTGTCTGTAAGATAAATAAATGAATAAATGATAGATGGCAACTTGGAGTGATGGCGCAAGGATTGTCTGTAAGATAAATGAATGAATAAATGATAGATGGCAACTTGGAGTGATGGCGCAAGAAGGATTGTCTGTAAGATAAATAAATGAATAAATGATAGATGGCAACTTGAGTGATGCTTGTCGAATAATGATAGATGGCAACTTGGAGTGATGGCGCAAGAAGAATTATCTAAGATAAATAAATAAAAATAATGATAAATTAACAAATTCCAAAGGAGAGGTAACTGGGTAGGTAGATGACCAGTCAGTAGGTTGATAGACAGCAAAGATACAAACAAGAAGAGTGTTGTATATGTATATGCAAAATATACGAAGGAATAAATGAATAAATGGCGATGGAAAGAACTAGGTAGTTAAATAAACAGAAAAATACATGCAAAGAAGGTATATGTGCAGATGTGTATATAGTTTATATAGATATAAAACAAACATATATGTAAGCATATGACATATGAGTAAACACATACATTGTGTATGTGTGTATATATGTGTGTGTGCTTGTGTATGTAATATGTAATATGTATATATGTATATACATATGTATGTATGTATATATATACATACACATATATATACATACACACACACACACTTATATGTATGTGTATATGTGAGAGAGGAGGAGAGGGAAAAAGAAAGATATCAAAATTTATGTGTATGCATTTTTTTCACACAGATCTGCGAACTACTTACTCCCCAGACAGCATTTGCAACTTGCACCCTTGCAGAGGTCATCACTGGATATTGTGGAGCAAGTTTCATCCCGCTGTATGCATCTGCCTCCTTGCTTGGTGCAGCTTCTTCTCTGTCGACACAATCTCTTTATGGGCGAATGGTCTGCGAAGAAATGTACAATATACCATCATGTATTATATAAAACGCTTATATATGCACGTACATTTGGAAACACACAGGGCAAGCACGCAAACACACACACACACATAAACACACAATCAAATATAGATAAATACACACAGTCACACATCATATATACATACACTATCTCTCTCTCTCTTTTCATCTCTCTCTCTCCTTTTTACTCTTTCTCTCTCCTCCCCCCCCCACTCTTTCTCTCTCCTTTCCTTCCTCCCTCTCTTTCTCGTATTCTCTCGTCCCTCTCCCTCCCTCCCTCGCCCTTTCCTCTCACTCGCTCTCTCCCCTTCTCTTTCTTGCTCCACCACCCCCCTCTCTCTTTCCCTTCCTTCCTCCTCCCTCGCTCTCTCCTTCTCTTTCTCGCTTACCCCCCCCCCCTCTCTCTCTCTCTCTCTCTCTTTCTCTCCTTCCCTCTGTCAGCAATAAGCAGAACCGGATGGGTTGGACTTCGCACTTTGCAGCTGCCTTCCTTCCCAGCTTCCTCCTCGAGCAAGTCCGGCGAACCCACCCCGCTGTCACGGCCGGAAGTCCAGCACCCCACAAATCAGAAGCAGGCACCCGGCAGCAGAAGAGCAGTCGCTGGATACAAGTCGTCTCGTCAGGCGTAGGAAGGAGAGAGCACCAGAAGCAGACCAAGACCGAGCAGGAGTCACAGGGCAGGAGGCCACCCTCCACCCTCACTCGGGGCGCGAGGTCACTCTCGGGGCCGCACCTTTCCCTCCCGAATAAACCAGCAAGCAAAGTCCCCTTTCATTCACCCCCCACCTCTACGCCCCCCCCCCCCCCCACCCCCCACTCTTTCGCCCTCTTCTCTCTTCACCTTTCTTGCAGCAGACGCCTCCATCGTCACACTTTCCCCTTTGCTTCTCGCACCCACTCAAAGCCTTAGCTCTGCAGATTCCTCCCTTCCTGGTACACTCGTCCATCTGGGGAGGGAACACGGAACTAATTGTGGGCGTGTCGCGTTTATCCACTTTCTGCTGAAAAAACTAAAGGCAGAATGGTCAAAATAATGTTAAAATAAATAGGGTAATATATGTATATGGCTGTGTGTCTGTGTGTATGTATATGTATGTGTATGTGCGCGACGTGTTTCCGTTTTTGTTGTGTGTATGTGTGTGTATTTATGTACATATGTTACATATATGTCAATATATATTATATATATATATATATATATATATATAATATTATATATATATATAAATATATACATATATGTGTGTGTGTTTGTGTGTGTACATATAATTATACATATATATGTATAAATAAATAAATATATCTATATCTATCTATCTATCTATCTATCTATCTATCTATCTATATCTATCTATATATATATATATTATATATATATATATGTTTATGTGTGTGCGAGCGTGCTTGCGTGTTTGTTGTGTGTGTGTGTGTTTTATATCATGTTATATAATAATATATTATATATATATATATATATATATATATATATATATATATATATATAATATACATATGTGTGTGTGTGTGGCATATACATACATTTGTTAAAGAAATTAATATCTATATCTATATATCTATGTGTGTCTCACCCTCACCATCCCGAGAGACGCAGACGCCGCACGAAAACAATAATTGGCAACCAAACGTTCATAATTCCTCTTCGGATCTCCCGCTTTATCAGAATATATTCCTTCCCCTGGCCGCGTAGAATTTCCTTCCTTCGTAGAAAACGGGAATACCTTTACCTCTACTGGGCTACGACTGGGAGAAGGCAACACCGACTGCCCTATCGCTATTGCAGTACTGAGCCAACTGTGACATGTATATATACCCCGTCATGTTTTGAAAACACTTGTTTGTAATTCAGAATACACCTGCGAGACACAGCAGAAACGTGGCCGGAAACTTACGTGTTCTAGATATTAAATTGCATGAAGGTAGGGGAGGCTAAAGCAAAATTAATTCCGTGCTGTTGGTATCCACTGTTGTTCGGTTAGAAAAAAAAGAATGATCATAATGATAATTACAGTCGGCCGATGTGTTAAAATTTTAGCCCAATCAATATTCATTACACAGACATACATATATACGGACATAATTGCAGATCTATCAGTCTACATATGCACATCTACCGGATAGATAGAAAGATAAATGTGTATCTAGCAGATAGATAGACTATGTGCATTTAATTCTGTATTTATACGTGAGTGCTCATGTGGTCGGACTTGTCATTACACACGCACACACACATGTATATATATATATATATATATATATATATATATA
>NW_020872707.1:88244-108541 GCF_003789085.1 Penaeus vannamei
ATCGAAATAATGTTCTCACAACTTACACACTATCTAGCCATGATGGAACTGATTTGAATTTCAAAAGGCTTCTCCTAGGCCCAGCTTCTATTGTCACGTGATGATCTATTGCATATCTGATTGGTTCTATTGAGTGTCTACGTTCACGTCACGTTCACGCACGAATCTAATTGGCGCATTTGATTTCCCGCGCATACGTCATCCGCTACAAATCCGTCCGACTTCCCGTCGCTCTTAACGACTTTTTGTCATTTTGTCGCGGCGCTGGAGGCGGAAGGTTACTGCGGCTCAAGGAAATCGTGGGTTTTATACCCTCTATAACACCGTTATTATCAATTTGCGCTGAAAATGGTATAGAAGAAAACTATCATAGAATGATGTGTTCTACCATTTGGTAAGCTCAGATTCTTTAAATTAGGTGTGAGGTTGCATTCCAATAATACCAATTTTGAAAACAAATGATCATGTCAGAATGACATTTGAGAATGTAATCCTCAACCATGTCTGCCTCGGACTCTTCGGAGACACGCGGGTGAGTGTTGTGTGCTCGGGTTGGTGTTTTTTGGGGGGGGGGGGTGGAGGTAAAATAAGTTGGGGACTTGTGTAGTGTAGTAAAATGTAGGTGGAGATATATACAGGGGGGCAGTCCAGAGAATTTTCTGGGGGGCACAGGGGTAACAACAATAAATCTGTGGGGGCTGCCCACTTCACTATTAATATTGTACAGTTTCACATTGTTTTTCATTTGCTTTTCTTGGCCACACTAAAACTGCTGGGTGTACTTTTACCAAGTGGATGTCGGTAGAGAACTTTACACAAATATTGACATTACGACGAATTAGCGACCATTGGAGGCACACAGGATGGCCAATCAGATCGCGGGGGGGGGGGGGTGCCTCTGTTCGGAGGCAGGTTATGATCGATCTGTCGCGTTGACTCAGAGAGAGAGAGAATGATGAGGGAGGTAGAGAATGATGGAAGGAGGGAGAAACAGTTGCATTATGTGTGCTGTCCAATTGCAGATCTGATCACGAGATCGAGAGGAGGCAACCCGCTGCGTGGCGTCCCCAGCCGCCACTTCGCTGCCCCAAGCGCTGAGGGAACAAGAGTCGGTAAATGGATCAACGGTGTCTCGGCGAAGGGGACAGCTGCACAGTGTCGAGCTAAGTGGCAATGTAACAGTATTTAGATTATGTTGGTGTGCTACTGAGAGTAGACACTATATGGATATTGGTGAGTTTTGTTGTGATCCGTGTTCTTTTCTTTTTTTTTTATTAACTAATTTATTCATTTTCTAATATACTATTATTTTCCAAAACCAGCTATCATTCAAGAAGAAAGACGTATAGGTATGGTTTGATCCAACCAATGTAAAGCGGCTCATAGAGGTTGATTCCAAGGCCTTCTGACAAAAAATATCAATGTTATGTAAAGTCAGTATCATCATGGATCTAACTAGACCAATAATTCTCGAGGGTTGAAAGAGGTTTTCGCCCTGCAAAGCAGAGTGGTGCCCTGCAGACCTCGAAGCAAACGTTCTTCTATAGGTTGCTAGTAGAGGCTTTATCAATGTAAATTTGTCATTAAGGATGAATTTCTAAGCAATAAAAACAAAATTTGAAACATGACTGCCTGTGCAATATTTATCTATCTATAGTGAGCGTGAAATAATTGTTAGTTTTGATTTGCCTTTGTAATAAAGCTTACATCTCCCGTCATATATTTGGGCTTCATGAATTTGGAATTATATTGATTTGTCAGAATGAATCTGGTTGCTAAACAAGGAAAGACTCATTTTATGGACAGGCGGCGCAATTCATCTTCGACCAAGTGTTAACAATCTCTTTTAAATTTAACGTGCCTGTGAGGTCCTTCTCGCATGCAAGAACTTTTAAGTCAATGCTGCAGTTCTTCACGATCTTCAGCTTGCTAAGACTTTGTTACTGCTGCAGGGGCGGTAAGAGCTGATACGCTGTGCACGCTGTAGTGAAGACTGCCTGGTGCTCATGGGCAAATATGACAGCTGCTCTGGAGGAAATTGGGCTTTTTGACCCAGTCATAGTGGTGAAAGTGTCTAAATCGGCCATCAGGACTTTGCTTCAATCCTACGGGCAGAGGAAATCACTCGCAAATATCTTCAACTGCAATGAAATTCTCCTTGGGTGCCCTGCGAAATCTTCGGTTGTCCGTGAAAGACGGAACCACTAAAGCAAAAGCCCAACTTAGCAGTGTTATGCGTGTTTGTTGTGTGTCCTTTTCCATATGTGTTTCCCTGCACACACACACGCACACGCACGACCTATTTATCACAATTGTATTCAGTGTCCGTAGTCGTGAGCCACCCTGGGTTGAAGGACCGCAAGCCCTCGTTCTGTGCTACAGGTCACACCCTAGCCCCCCCCCCCCCACCCCAACCCTAGTCTGTGTTTGTCTTTTTCTCCATTCCCTCTCTGTCTGTCTGTCTGTCTCTCTCTCTCTCTCCCCCCTCTCTTTCTCTGTGCCTTCTAGAGAAAGGAAGGGGAGCCATAGAGAAAGGTAGAGGATATATATGAAAAAACAAAATCACTGCGGCATTTTTAAGACTGATTAATAATTAATCCAAAAGAGAAACGAACTGGCTCGACAGAATAAAAAGGAAAAATCTTTCTTTTTTCAAGACCAAACTTTCCCTCTTTGAATTTCGTAATTCTCATTTATTTCTGAAACAAAAACATTTCCTGAAAGATTGCTAGAAACAAGTGAAAAGATATAAAGTGTTACAGTTATGTTTCACACAATCATTTGCGAAACTATTTTTTTCTTTTCTCAGCCTTCACAAATTTCGCGCAGACCCCTCTCCTCCCCCGAAAGGAAAAAAGTATTATTTTCTTTTATAATAACTCCAGGAAGGCCAGTGAGGGCTATTTGGAAACTGAGATATAACGAAAAATGCATTTGTACCAGTGCTAGGGAAAGTATGTTATATACTTGATATATATATATATATATATATATATATATATATATATATACTTATATGTATGATATACATACATACGTGTGTGTGTGTTTGCTTGTGTGTAGACATACATAATATATCTACAGTCTCGTTTCTTCCCCAGACAAGTGTCGCTGCGGAGTGAGCAACGGCGACCGCATCATCGGAGGGACGGAGGTGTCCCCACCCTTCAGATATCCCTGGCTCGTCGCATCTACGATATTGAGAATCTGAAGGAGCCCTTCTGCGGCGGGAGCATCATCAACACCCGCTACGTCGTCACGGCCGCGCACTGTATGTTTTCGCCGAAGGACAAGCCCACCCGCATCCAAGTTTCGGGTGAAAGTCGCCGAGCACGACGTGGCTTTCTGAGGACGACGACGTCGAAGGAGTCACGCGGATGCTGGCCCTGGAGAGCTACGTCTTCCATGAAGGCTACACAGAGAACTACTTCAACCTGGACATCGCCCTCCTGCGTCTGGAGGAGGCCCTGGACCTCACGTCGCACCCGGAGGTCCGACCCGTGTGCCTACCTTCGGACCCGACGAAGGTCTACGAAGGACAGACCGGGAAAGTCGTCGGCTGGGGAGACACGACCAATGGCGACAAGAAGTACCCCGACATCGTTCGGGAAGTCGACTTACCCATCGTCGAGTGTGGGCGCAAGGAGATAGCCGGTGTTTTGATCACACCTTTCATGCTGTGCGCAGGTTTTAAGAAAGGCGGGAAGGACAGTTGTTCTGGCGACTCGGGAGGCCCTCTGACGGTGGAAGAAGACGGGAGGTTCACCTTGGTGGGGATCGTCTTTTCGGCGAGGAGTGCGCCAAACGGAATGTTCCAGGCGTCTACACGCGCATCACTGAGCTTTTGGAATGGATTAGCAGCAATACTGCTGAAGTATCTTACTGTCAATAGATTTTAAGTGAGGGGTTTATTGTTATGAGTTGTAGAACTGTTATACACACATATATGTGTGTGAAGTCTGCCCTCCTTTGATATAAGCTGTTATATGATTGACGTTGACCAAATAAATACATACTAAATCAGGCCCATTTTTGTTTCATGGAAAACGCTAATGACTGCGTATGAGGACGTGCAATTTGCCAAAAGAATTAGTGTGAATTGATGTCTGACAAATCAGGCAGACCTTAGAAGGAGCCTGGTTGAGAACAATGGATTGCTGTCAGACCTAAAAAGAGTAGAGTACAAGAACTATTATTTCAGACTTCAGGAAATGGATAGGCTCATGGAAGTTTTTTTTTTTCACACATATCCTATCATCACAACCACTCGTATTTTCAAAAGGATGGGTAAGCCAACACGGGATCTCACAAGTGGACCGAGACTCCGATTACAAGACTTCGTATCCCAAATTGGATGAACATGGCCAGTTCTTTACCAACTGTTGATAACGCAACTGAGAGGCAGCTACAACTGAGTATGGTGTTGAACATTGGACAACCATTATGTCATCTATTATCTAAATAAAGATGTCTGGGATCTTAGTGCAGAAATCAATGAGTTTATCTCTTTAAAACTACTAAAATCCAGAACCTTCCATGGGGCTTCGTTCCCTGTTCCCTCATCGGGCGTTACTCCTGGACCCCACCAGCAGGACCCCCGGCTATGACTCAAGGGTCCGAAAGGCTTACAAAGAAATTTACAAATAAATATTTGGATAATTTCATGAAAGGACATCACTATGTATTTCTTTACTCTAAAAATGCATAATTCTTTTACATGAATTACTACATGGACTTCAAGCGACAAATAACATCGTAAAAAGAATTTGCATTCTATCTTATCCAAGATTTTTTTTAACACAAATCCCAAATATGTATTACAAATGCATCTGTTTTCACTGTTGGTAGTAAGATGCATCAGCTGATCCGCTGATCAATGACTCCGTACACACTTGGCATAAGAACATTTTCTGGCCAAAGGAATTATTCCTCAACTCTTCAAAAGTTCAGTTCCTCTTCAATATCTAAAAATCTCGAGTATTTCAACTAATCTTCAAAGTTTCAGCTTCTCTTAAAATCTCAACTTCAAAAGTTCAGTTCTTTTAAAATCTTAACATCCTGAATATTTCAGTTAATCTTCAAATTCAAAGCTTCAAAATTTTAGCTTCTCTTCAAAAGTTCAGTTCTCTTCAAACTTTCAGCTCTTCAAAATCTATAACTCTAGATATTTCAACTAATCTTCAAATTACAAACTCTTCAACATTCAACTTCATCAAAATCTTAACTCTTCAAAAGTTCAGTTCCTCTTCAAAATCTAAAACTCTTGAACATTTTAACTCATCTGCACATTCAAGACTCTTCACAAATTCAGCTTTTCAAAATCTTAACACTTCAAACGTTCAGTTACTCAATATTTCAACTCTTGTATACGTGTGTCTGTATAGAATCGTGGTAGGTTGTGTACATACGTATACATACATCAACTGAGAAACATCATTGGGAATGTATACAATTTTTGTTTTAACGTCGATATAACATATGTTTGTCGTTAATTCATACTTCCGTAACAAGAGGAAAAAAATGGAAAAATATAAAAGAATATATATATATATCCAGATGAAAATGTAGATAATCGTTTTATTAGTTCATTGACCTGCAAGGCTATTTTTGTATTTTTTCATATATATATTTTTGTGTGTGTGTGTGTGTGGAGGGAGATACCGTGAGACAGACATTAAAAAATGGGTAGACAGGGAGATACCGAGAATAAGAGAGACGGGGAGAGAGCTAGAATGAGACAAAGAAAAAAGGGAGAGCGAGAGAAAGTCAGAGAGATAGAGGAAAAGAGAGGATAAAGGGAGTGGGAGAAACTTTAAAGAAAGAGGAAGACAAAGTTTAAGAAAGGGAGAAGAAATGAAAAAAAATACTTTTTTTTTGGGGGGGGGGCAAAAGACAGGCAGACAGAAAAAGAGATTAGGAGACAAGGGATACCAAGAATGAGAAAGAAGAGACAAGAAAAGAGAGGCAGAGACAGGGAGAGAGCGAGGAAGAGAGGGGGAGAGCGAAAGGATAAAGAGAAGAGAAGAAACCGAAAAAAAAGAAGGCAGTAAAAGAGACAAAGAGAGAGAAAGATGGGGAGGAGAAACAGAAAGAAGAAAGTGGGAAAATGAGTGAGAGAAATTTGGCGGAAGGAAAGAAAATCTAGGAAAAGCAAATTTATCTTCGTGATCAGGATTGCTTCCTTTTTTTCTCCAAATTTCTAAACTAGATTTTCAGAGGAAAAAAAAACGTATTCAAAGAAATTTTAGAATGGAATGTTTTAGTTTCTATATTTTAGTAAAGGCCACATCAATACATGTATCCAGTACTCTTCTTTCTAGGCACTTCCCCACACACACAAAAAAGGAATAAAATATAAGTATATTAAATAAATGTCAAGGAAAATCATTATGGACCACTCTGATTCGCATAAGCTGACATTTCACAATTCACTTGTTTACTGTTTCAAAACCCTGCGATTTTTTATTTTTTTAAATTTACTAAATTTGCTACTTTCAACGCCTTTTTCTTATTATTTCTCAGGAGAAGAAAGTACGAATTCACTGCAATCAACTGTCCCAATAAACCCTATTATCATAACGATATCATTACAAACTTGAAGTCAACTGAGGCACGCTAAGTTTTTAAGTATTGTCAGCTGTGAAGGTCTCACTTAAAATCTATTGACAGTAAGATACTTCAGCAGTATTGCTGCTAATCCATTCCAAAAGCTCAGTGATGCGCGTGTAGACGCCTGGAACTTTCCGTTTGGCGCACCCATCGCCGAAAGAGACGATCCCCACCAAGGTGAACCTCCCGTCTTCTTCCACCGTCAGAGGGCCTCCCGAGTCGCCAGAACAACTGTCCTTCCCGCCTTTCTTAAAACCTGCGCACAGCATGAAAGGTGTGATCAAGTAACCGGCTATCTTCTTGCGCCCACACTCGACGATGGGTAAGTCGACTTCCCGAACGATGTCGGGGTACTTCTTGTCGCCATTGGTCGTGTCTCCCCAGCCGACGACTTTCCCGGTCTGTCCTTCGTAGACCTTCGTCGGGTCCGAAGGTAGGCACACGGGTCGGACCTCCGGGTGCGACGTGAGGTCCAGGCCTCCTCCAGACGCAGGAGGGCGATGTCCAGGTTGAAGTTCTCTTGTAGTCTTCATGGACGACGTAGCTCTCCAGGGCCAGCATCCGCGTGACTCCTTCGACGTCGTCGTCCTCAGAAGCCACGTCGTGCTCGGCGACTTTCACCCGAATCTTGGATGCGGGGATGGGTTCGTTCTCCAGCGTAAACATACAGTGCGCGGCTGTGACGACGTAGCGGGTGTTGATGATGCTCCCGCCGCAGAAGGGCCTCTCTAAATTCAGAGTCTCGTAGATGCCGACGAGCCAGGGATATCTGAAGGGTGGGGACACCTCCGTCCCTCCGATGATGCGGTCGCCGTTGCTCACTCCGCAGCGACACTTGACTGGGGAAGAAACGAGACTGTAGAGGATATATTATGTATGTCTACACACAAGCAAACACACACACACGTATGTATGTATATCATACATATAAGTATATATATATACATACACACATATATGCAGAGAGTGATTACTATTATTACTTTTTTATTTGAACAAAATCCCAAGCAATGAGGAAATATTGTTATCTAACTCTTCTTCAATTCATATGGAATGACCCAATAACAAGATTCAAAGCTTCAAAACCCTTTGAGGTCCCACTCTGATTATTCTACCCTGAATAGTTTGATGATTAAACAGCTGATTGGCACAAGAATCAGGCTAGTACAAGGGGCCAAAATGAACGCAAAATACTGTGAAGGCTGAGAAAGAGAAAAAAAGTTAGTTTCGCAAATGTTTGTGTGAAACATAACTAACACTTTATATCTTTTCACTTGTTTCTAGCAATCTTTCAGGAAATGTTTTTGTTTCAGAAATGAATGAGAATTACGAAAGTCAAAGAGGGAAAGTTTGAAGTCTTGAAAAATGAAAGGTCATTTTTCCTTTTTATTCTGTCGAGCCAGTTCGTTTCTCTTTTGGATTAATTATTAATCAGTCTTAAAAATGCCGCAGTGATTTTGTTTTTTCATATATATCCTCTACCTTTCTCTATGGCTCCCCTTCCTTTCTCTAGAAGGCACAGAGAAGGAGAGGGGGTAGAGAGAGAGACAGACAGACAGAGAGGGAATGGAGAAAAAGACAAAGACACAGACTAGGGGTTGGGTGGGGAGGGGGGGGGCTAGGGTGTCGAGCTGTAGCACAGAACGAAGGCTTGCGGTCCTTCAACCCAGGGTGGCTCACGACTACGGACACTGAATACTTAAGTGTGATAAATAGTCGTGCGTGTGCGTGTGCGTGTGCGTGCAGGGAAACACATGTGGAAAAGCACGCACACACAAACAACAAACACACGCGCATAACACTGCTGTGTGTAAGTCGAGCTTTTGCTTTAGTAGTTCTGTCTTTCCTTTCTGATTTTCACTGGTTCCCATTTTCTGGTAGTTATCGTTTTCTTAATGTATATACATATATGCATTTATATATACACACATACATACATACATATATATATATATATATATATATATATATATATATATATATATATATATATATATATATACATATATATATATATATATATATACATATATATATATATATATATATATATATATATATATATATATATATATATATATATATATAGAGAGAGAGAGAGAGAGAGAGAGAGAGAGAGAGAGAGAGAGAGAGAGAGAGAGATACATATATATATCTATAGATAGATAGAGAGAAGCGAGAGAGATAGAGAGAGAGAAAGAGAGATATATAGAGAGAGATTTCACAAGTAACATGAATTCACTAGAATACGAAAATACGAGGTTTATTCTAAGTGACGTATGTTCTCCCCAAAGATCACCGAGCCTATTCGAGCATTCATCGGGCTTGGAACTTCACATGCACATGCCCTCGTCTGCCTTAGGGACCTTATTATCATTTTTATTATTATTATCCTCATATATTACCTTTCTTGCTCTGGCAGTACTTTTTAGAATGGCATTTAAGGGGAAGTATATAAGTTTCACTAAAAACAGCACCTAATGTATAGACTATTCGCGGACCTTAAAGTTAAGATTGGCCTTAGAATGTATATATATATATATATATATATATATATATATATATATATATATATATATATATATATATATATATATATATATATATATATGTATATATATATATATATATATATATATATATATATATATATATATATATATATATATATATGGACATACATATTCTTGCTCTGACACTACTTTTAAGATTTAATGGGAAATATAAGTTCCATTAAAAACAGCATCTAAAATATAGCCTAGAAGGACTATATTCGCGGACCGTGAAGAGCAAATTGGCTGACCTTTCTTTGGAATGCAACAAGCGCATCTTTTACCAAGACACCCGTTTTTTATCACGGTGCCGTCTGCGCATGAATCCTTTCCAGATTTCTTGAAGCAGAATCCTCCCTGGAGATGGCAGCTTGGAGTGATGGCGCAAAGATTGTCGCAACTTGGAGTGATTGTCGGATATCCCCTTGGAGTGAAGAAGGATTGTCAATGATAGATGGCAACTTGGAGTGATGGCGCAAGAAGGAAAGATAAATAATGATAGATGATGGCCGCAAATGAGGGGAAAATATAAGATAAATAAATGAATAAATGATAGATGGCAACTTGGAGTGATGGCGCAAGAAGGATTGTCATGATAGATGGCAACTTGGAGTGATGACGCAACTTGGAGTGATTTGTCTGTAAGATAAATGAATGAATAAATGATAGATGGCAACTTGGAGTGATGGCGCAAGGATTGTCTGAATAAATGATAGATGGCAAAGTGATATTATCTATAAGATAAATAAATGAATAAATGATAAATTAACAAATTCCAAAGGAGAGGTAACTGGGTAGGTAGAATGACCAGTCAGTAGGTTGATAGACAGCAAAGATACAAACAAGAAGAGTGTTGTATATGTATATGCAAAATATACGAAGGAATAAATGAATAAATGGCGATGGAAAGAACTAGGTAGTTAGATAAACAGAAAAATACATGCAAAGAAGGTATATGTGCAGATGTGTATATAGTTATATATAGATATAAAACACCAAACATATATGTAAGCATATGACATATGAGTAAACATATACATTGTGTATGTGTATGTGTGTATATGTTTGTGTGTGTGCTTGTGTATGTAATATGTATATATGTATATACATAGGTATGTATGTATACATATACATACACATATATATATATACACACACACACACTTATATGTATGTATATGTGAGAGAGGAGAGAGGGAAAAAGAAAGATATCAAAAGTTATGTGTATGCATTTTTTTTCACACAGATCTGCGAACTACTTACTCCCCAGACAGCATTTGCAACTTGCACCCTTGCAGAGGTCATCACTGGATATTGTGGAGCAAGTTTCATCCCGCTGTATGCATCTGCCTCCTTGCTTGGTGCAGCTTCTTCTCTGTCGACACAATCTCTTTATGGGCGAATGGTCTGCGAAGAAATGTACAATATACCATCATGTATTATATAAAACGCTTATATATGCACGTACATTTGGAAACACACAGGGCAAGCACGCAAACACACACACACGCATAAACACACAATCAAATATATAAATACACACAGTCACACATACATACATACACTTATCTCTCTCTTTCTTTTTCCATCTCTCTCTCTCCCTTTTTACTCTTTCTCTCTCCTCCCCCCCCCCTCTTTCTCTCTCTCCTTTCCTTCTTCCCTCTCTTTCTCGTATTCTCTCGTCCCTCCCCCTCCGTCCCTCGCCCTTTCTCCTCTCACTCGCTCTCTCCTTCTCTTTCTTGCTCCACCACCCCCTCTCTTTTCCTTCCTTCCTCCCTCTCTCTCCTTCTCTTTCTCGCTTACCCCCCCCCCCCTCTCTCTCTCTCTCTTTCTCTCCTTCCCTCTGTCAGCAATAAGCAGAACCGGATGGTTGGACTTCGCACTTGCAGCTCCCTTCCTTCCTCCTCCGAGCAAGTCCGAACCCCCCCCCCCCTGTCGGCCGTCAGCACCCCACAATCAGAAGCAGGCACCCGGCAGCAAGAGCAGTCGCTGGATATAAGTCGTCTCGTCAGGCGTAGGAAGGAGAGAGCACCAGAAGCAGACCAAGACCGAGCAGGAGTCACAGGGCAGGAGGCCACCCTCCACCCTCACTCGGGGCGCGAGGTCACTCTCGGGGCCGCACCTTTCCCTCCCGAATAAACCAGCAAGCAAAGTCCCCTTTCATTCACCACCAACCTCTACGCCCCCCCCCCCCTCTCTCTCTCTCTTTCCCTTCCTTCCTCCCTCCTTCGCTCTGTCTCCTTCTCTTTCTCGCCCCCCCCCCTCTCTCTCTTTCCCTTCCTCCCTCCCTCCTTCGCTCTGTCTCCTTCTCTTCTCGCCCCCCCCCCCTCTCTCCCTTTCGCTCCCTCCTTCCCTCTATCTTTCTCACCTTTCTTGCAGCAGACGCCTCCATCGTCACACTTTCCCCTTTGCTTCTCGCACCCACTCAAAGCCTTAGCTCTGCAGATTCCTCCCTTCCTGGTACACTCGTCCATCTGGGAGGGAACACGGAACTAATTGTGGGCGTGTCGCGTTTATCCACTTTCTGCTGAAAAAAACTAAAGGCAGAATGGTCAAAATAATGTTAAAATAAATAGGGTAATATATGTATATGGCTGTGTGTCTGTGTGTATGTATATGTATGTGTATGTGCGCGACGTGTTTCCGTTTTTGTTGTGTGTATGTGTGTGTATTTATGTACATATGTTATATATATGTCATATATATATATATATATATATATATATATATATATATATATATATATATATATATATACATATATGTGTGTGTACATATATTATACATATATTTGTATAAATAAATAAATATATCTATATCTATCTATCTATCTATCTATCTATCTATATCTATATATCTATATATATATATATATATATATATATATATATATATATATATTATATATGCGAGCGTGTTTGTGTGTTGTTTGTGTGTGTGTGTGTATTTATATACATGTTATATATAAGTATATATATATATATATATATATATATATATATATATATATATATATATATATATATATATATACATATATATACATATGTGTGTGTGTGTGCATATACATACATTTGTATAAAGAAATTAATAATCTATATCTATATATCTATGTGTGTGTGTCTCACCCTCACCATCCCGAGAGACGCAGACGCCGCCACGAAAACAATAATTGGCAACCAACTTCATAATTCCTCTTCGGATCTCCCGCTTTATCAGAATATATTCCCCCTGGCCGCGTAGAATTTCCTTCCTTCGTAGAAAACGGGAATACCTTTACCTCTACTGGGCTACGACTGGGAGAAGGCAACACCGACTGCCCTATCGCTATTGCAGTACTGAGCCAACTGTGACATGTATATATACCTCCCCGTCATGTTTTGAAAACACTTGTTTGTAATTCAGAATACACCTGCGAGACACAGCAGAAACGTGGCCGGGAAACTTACGTGTTCTAGATATTAAATTGCATGAAGGTAGGGGAGGCTAAAGCAAAATTAATTCCGTGCTGTTGGTATCACTGTTGTTCGGTTAGAAAAAAAAAGAATGATCATAATGATAATTACAGTCGGCCGATGTGTTAAAATTTTAGCCCAATCAATATTCATTAACATACATATATACGGACATAATTGCAGATCTATCAGTCTACATATGCACATCTACCGGATAGATAGAAATATAAATGTGTATCTAGCAGATAGATAGACTATGTGCATTTATTTGTGTTTATACGTGAGTGCTCATGTGGTCGGACTCATGTGTGTGTGTGTGTGCGTATATATGTATATAATATATATATATATATATATATATATATATATATATATATACATATATATATATATATATATATATATATATATATATATTATATATATATATATATATATATATATATATATATATATATATATATATATATATATATATATATATATATATAATATATATAATATATATATATATATATATATATATATATATATATATATAAAGCTTTTATGCTTAAAACGGTATAGATATATCTAGTTTAGTCCCCCTATAAATTCATAGTGAAGCTAAATAATGAAACCATTTCATGCGAAAGTGAACGAAAATTTCAGGTATGCGTCCTCTAGTACTATGAGCTATTTAGTTTAAGAGATTTTGAGGTAAATTTGGAAATACAACCCCACTCCATGTTTTGGGTGAATAGAAGAATTTACCAACAGCTTTCGTCGCGTTTGGAACGAATCCAGCACTCATTTCCTTCGCAAACGAAGCATAACTACGATATCGGTTTCAATAGCTGGGGAGGGCATGATAGGCCTACATATCTGGGGAGTTTGAGAAATATGGTAAGCATAGAATATTAACACATTTCTTGGTTGTATAGGGGGCACCGCCCTTTAAATCTCCTTTCAGGGGGTCTGGTCTGCAAAATCTTCACCTCGCATGTTCCGGCAAGAGAGAGACCAGACCCAGAGACAGTTTTAACCTCATTTTACCTTCAGCTGTAACTCCAGACGGGTCAGACTGCGGGTCACTGGGATCGTCGGGGTATTCCAGGTCGTTGTTAGCAGGAATTGCGATCGCTTACAGTTAAGTTACACTACTTTCTTTGTTTGGTTTTTTTAAATCCTTTTCTATGTACCACAAACCCACTGATGTCTTGTTATTTCTGCAATGACACGATGGTTTACAGTGCGGTCTTTGAAATTACACTGGCAACACCGTGATTTAAATTTAGTAAGCTTGCTTCGTTATTTTGTTGATATTTCACAGTGAAATCGAAATAAATGTTTCACAACTTACACTATCTAGCCATGATGGAACTGATTTGAATTTCAAAAAGGCTTCTCCCAGGCCCAGCTTCTATTGTCACGTGATGATCTATTGCATATCTGATTGGTTTCTATTGAGTGTCTACGTTCACGTCACGTTCACGCACGAATCTAATTGGCTCATTTGATTTCCCGCGCATACGTCATCCGCTACAAATCCGTCCGACTTCCCGTCGCTTTAACGACTTTTTGTCATTTTGTCGCGGCGCTGGAGGCGGAAGGTTACTGCGGCTCAAGGAAATCGTGGGTTTTATACCCTCTATAACACCGTTATTATCAATTTGCGCTGAAAATGGTATAGAAGAAAACTATCATAGAATGATGTGTTCTACCATTTGGTAAGCTCAGATTCTTTAAATTAGGTGTGAGGTTGCATTTCCAATAATACCAATTTTGAAAACAAATGATCGTCAGAATGACATTTGAGAATGTAATCCTCAACCATGTCTGCCTCGGACTCTTCGGAGACACGCGGGTGAGTGTTGTGTGCTCGGGTTGGTGTTTTTTGGGGTGGGGGTGGGGTGGTGGAGGTAAAATAAGTTGGGACTTGTGTAGTGTAGTAAAATGTAGGATATATATACAGGGGCAGGGGCGGGTCCAGAGAATTTTCTGGTGGGGGCACAGGGGTAACAACAATAAATCTGTGGGGCTGCCCACTTCACTATTAATATTGTACAGTTTCACATTGTTTTTTTTTTCATTTTGCTTTTCTTGGCCACACTAAAACTGCTGGGTGTACTTTTACCAAGTGGATGTCGGTAGAGAACTTTACACAGATATTGACATTACGACGAATTGACCATTGGGGCACACAGGATGGCCAATCAGATCGCGGGGGGGGGTGCCTCTGTTCGGAGGCAGGTTATGATCGATCTGTCGCGTTGACTCAGTTAGAGAGAGAGAATGATGGAGGGAGGTAGAGAATGATGGAAGGAGGGAGAAACAGTTGCATTATGTGTGCTGTCCAATTGCAATCTGATCACGACAGATCGAAGAGGAGGCAACCCGCTGCGTGGCGTCCCCAGCCGCCACTTCGCTGCCCCAAGCGCTGAGGGAACAAGAGTCGGTAAATGGATCAACGGTGTCTCGGCGAAGGGGACAGCTGCACAGTGTCGAGCTAAGTGGCAATGTCACAGTATTTAGATTATGTTGGTGTGCTACTGAGAGTAGACACTATATGGATATTGGTGAGTTTTGTTGTGATCCGAGTTGTGATTTCTTTTCTTTTCTTTTTTTATTAACTAATTTATTCATTTTCTAATATACTATTATTTTCCAAAACCAGCTATCATTCAAGAAGAAAGACGTATAGGTATGGTTTGATCCAACCAATGTAAAGCGGCTCATAGAGGTTGATTCCAAGGCCTTCTGACAAAAAATATCAATGTTATGTAAAGTCAATATCATCATGGATCTAACTAGACCAATAATTCTCGAGGGTTGAAAGAGGTTTTCGCCCTGCAAAGCAGAGTGGTGCCCTGCAGACCTCGAAGCAAACGTTCTTCTATAGGTTGCTAGTAAAGGCTTTATCAATGTAAATTTGTCATTAAGGATGAATTTCTAAGCAATAAAAAAAAATTTGAAACATGACTGCCTGTGCAATATTTATCTATCTATAGTGAGCGTGAAATACTTGTTAGTTTTGATTTGCCTTTGTAATAAAGCTTACATCTCCCGTCATATATTTGGGCTTCATGAATTTGGAATTATATTGATTTGTCAGAATGAATCTGGTTGCTAAACAAGGAAAGACTCATTTTATGGACAGGCGGCGCAATTCATCTTCGACCAAGTGTTAACAATCTCTTTTAAATTTAACGTGCCTGTGAGGTCCTTCTCGCATGCAAGAACTTTTAAGTCAATGCTGCAGTTCTTCACGATCTTCAGCTTGCTAAGACTTTGTTACTGCTGCAGGGGCGGTAAGAGCTGATACGCTGTGCACGCTGTAGTGAAGACTGCCTGGTGCTCATGGGCAAATATGACAGCTGCTCTGGAGGAAATTGGGCTTTTTGACCCAGTCATAGTGGTGAAAGTGTCTAAATCGGCCATCAGCGACTTCTGCTTCAATCCTACGGGCAGGAGGAAATCACTCGCAATATCTTCAACTGCAATGAAATTCTCCTTGGGTGCCCTGCGAAAGCTTCGGTTGTCCGTGAAAGACGGAACCACTAAAGCAAAAGCCCAACTTAGCAGTGTTATGCGTGTTTGTTTGTGTGTCCTTTTCCATATGTGTTTCCCTGCACACACACACGCACACGCACGACCTATTTATTACAATTGTATTCAGTGTCCGTAGTCGTGAGCCACCCTGGGTTGAAGGACCGCAAGCCCTCGTTCTGTGCTACAGGTCAACACCCTAGCCCCCCCTCCCCACCCCACCCCTAGTCTGTGTCTTTGTCTTTTTCTCCATTCCCTCTCTGTCTGTCTGTCTGTCTCTCTCTCTCTCTCTCTACCCCTCTCTTTCTCTGTGCCTTCTAGAGAAAGGAAGGGGAGCCATAGAGAAAGGTAGAGGATATATATGAAAAAACAAAATCACTGCGGCATTTTTAAGACTGATTAATAATTAATCCAAAAGAGAAACGAACTGGCTCGACAGAATAAAAAGGAAAAATCTTTCTTTTTTCAAGACCAAACTTTCCCTCTTTGAATTTCGTAATTCTCATTTATTTCTGAAAAAAAACATTTCCTGAAAGATTGCTAGAAACAAGTGAAAAGATATAAAGTGTTACAGTTATGTTTCACACAATCATTTGCGAAACTATTTTTTTCTTTTCTCAGCCTTCACAATATTTCGCGCAGACCCCTCTCCCTCCCCGAAAGGAAAAATATATTTTCTTTTATAATAACTCCAGGAAGGCCAGTGAGGGCTCATTTGGAAACTGAGATATAACGAAAAATGCATTTGTACCAGTGCTAGGGAAAGTATTTTATATACTTGATATATATATATATGTACATGATATACATACGTGTGTGTGTGTTTGCTTGTGTGTAGACATACATAAATATCTACAGTCTCGTTTCTTCCCCAGACAAGTGTCGCTGCGGAGTGAGCAACGGCGACCGCATCATCGGAGGGACGGAGGTGTCCCCACCCTTCAGATATCCCTGGCTCGTCGCATCTACGATATTGAGAATCTGAAGGAGCCCTTCTGCGGCGGGAGCATCATCAACACCCGCTACGTCGTCACGGCCGCGCACTGTATGTTTTCGCCGAAGGACAAGCCCGAACCCGCATCCAAGTTTCGGGTGAAAATCGCCGAGCACGACGTGATTTCTGAGGACGACGACGTCGAAGGAGTCACGCGGATGCTGGCCCTGGAGAGCTACGTCTTCCATGAAGGCTACACAGAGAACTACTTCAACCTGGACATCGCCCTCCTGCGTCTGGAGGAGGCCTGGACCTCACGTCGCACCCGGAGGTCCGACCCGTGTGCCTACCTTCGGACCCGACGAAGGTCTACGAAGGACAGACCGGGAAAGTCGTCGGCTGGGGAGACACGACCAATGGCGACAAGAAGTACCCGACATCGTTCGGGAAGTCGACTTACCCATCGTCGAGTGTGGGCGCAAGGAGATAGCCGGTGTTTTGATCACACCTTTCATGCTGTGCGCAGGTTTTAAGAAAGGCGGGAAGGACAGTTGTTCTGGCGACTCGGGAGGCCCTCTGACGGTGGAAGAAGACGGGAGGTTCACCTTGGTGGGGATCGTCTCTTTCGGCGAGGAGTGCGCCAAACGGAATGTTCCAGGCGTCTACACGCGCATCACTGAGCTTTTGGAATGGATTAGCAGCAATACTGCTGAAGTATCTTACTGTCAATAGATTTTAAGTGAGGGGTTTATTGTTATGAGTTGTAGAACTGTTATACACACATATATGTGTGTGAAGTCTGCCCTCCTTTGATATAAGCTGTATTATATGATTGACGTTGACCAAATAAATACATACTAAATCAGGCCCATTTTTGTTTCATGGAAAACGCTAATGACTGCGTATGAGGACGTGCAATTTGCCAAAAGAATTAGTGTGAATTGATGTCTGACAATCAGGCAGACCTTAGAAGGAGCCTGGTTGAGAACAATGGATTGCTGTCAGACCTAAAAAAGAGTAGAGTACAAGAACTATTATTTCAGACTTCAGAAGGAAATGGATAGGCTCATGGAAGTTTTTTTTTCACACATATCCTATCATCACAACCACTCGTATTTTCAAAAGGATGGGTAAGCCAACACGGGATCTCACAAGTGGACCGAGACTCCGATTACAAGACTTCGTATCCCAAATTGGATGAACATGGCCAGTTCTTTACCCAACTGTTGATAACGCAACTGAGAGGGCAGCTACAACTGAGTATGGTGTTGAACATTGGACAACCATTATGTCATCTATTATCTAAATAAAGATGTCTGGGATCTTGGTACAGAAATCAATGCGTTTATCTCTTTAAAACTACTAAAATCCAGAACCTTCCATGGGGCTTCGTTCCCTGTTCCCTCATCGGGCGTTACTCCTGGACCCCACCAGCAGGACCCCCGGCTATGACTCAAGGGTCCGAAAGGCTTACAAAGAAATTTACAAATAAATATTTGGATAATTTCATGAAAGGAAATCACTATGTATTTCTTTACTCTAAAAATGCATAATTCTTTTACATGAATTACTACATGGACTTCAAGCGACAAATAACATCGTAAAAAGAATTTGCATTCTATCTTATCCAAGATTTTTTTAACACAAATCCCAAATATGTATTACAAATGCATCTGTTTTCACTGTTGGTAGTAAGATGCATCAGCTGATCCGCTGATCAATGACTCACGTACACACTTGGCATAAGAACATTTTCTGGCCAAAGGAATTATTCTCAACTCTTCAAAGTTCAGTTCCTCTTCAATATCTAAAAATCTCGAGTATTTCAACTAATCTTCAAAGTTTCAGCTTCTCTTAAGAATCTCAACTCTTCAAAAGTTCAGTTCTTTATCAAAATCTTAACATCCTGAATATTTCAGTTAATCTTCAAATTCAAAGCTTCAAAATTTTAGCTTCTCTTCAAAAGTTCAGTTCTCTTCAAACTTTCAGCTCTTCAAAATCTATAACTCTAGATATTTCAGCTAATCTTCAAATTACAAACTCTTCAACATTTCAACTTCTCATCAAATCTTAACTCTTCAAAAGTTCAGTTCCTCTTCAAAATCTAAAACTCTTGAACATTTTAACTCATCTCCAAATTCAAGACACAATTCAGCTTCAAAATCTTAACACTTCAAACGTTCAGTTACTCAATATTTCAACTTTTGTATACGTGTGTCTGTATAGAATCGTGGTAGGTTGTGTACATACGTATACATACATCAACTGAGAAACATCATATTGGGAATGTATACAATTTTTGTTTTAACGTCGATATAACATATGTTGTCCGTTAATTCATACTTCGTAACAAGAGGAAAAAAATGGAAAAATATAAAAGAATATATATTATATATCCAGATGAAAAATGTGGATAATCGTTTTATTAGTTCATTGACCTGCAAGGCTTTTTGTATTTGTTTTCATATATATATATTTTTGTTTGTGTGTGTGTGTTGGAGGGAGATAAGTGTGAGACAGACATTAAAAAATGGGTAGAACAGGGAGATACCGAGAATAAGAGAGACGGGGAGAGAGCTTGATAATGAGACAAAGAAAAAAGATAGGGAGAGCGAGAGAAAAGTCAGGAGAGATAGAGGAAAAGAGAGGTATAAAGGGAGTTGGGGAGAAAACTTAAAGAAAGAGGAAAGAACAGAAAAGTTTACGAAAAGATGACGAAGAAATCTGAATATTTTATAAGACTTATTCTTTTTTTTTTTTTTGGGGGGGCGGGTGGCCTGTCTGGGCTTTTTTTTTTTTGGTTTTCGGGGTTTTCTTTCCTTGGGTGTGGGGGGTCGCTGGGGGCCGGGGGCTTCGTCCCCCCGCCTGCGCCCTGGCAAATTAGACCTAGGGGGGAGGGCTCGAAAACAAGAGACTTTAGGAGACAAGGGGATAACCTAAGAAGAGAAAGAGGAGACATGTGAGAACAGAGTCAAGGAGCTGCAGAGACGCACGGGTAGAGAGCGTACGCGAATGACAAGAGGGGGAGTCTTCAGCGAAAAGGAGTTTATAAGAGAAGTCATGAGAGAACACTTCCTGTAAAGTCAAAAAGTGGAAGTAAGGCGGGTAATAACAGAGACAAAGAGGAGAAAGAATGGGGAGGAGAAACAGAAAAGAAGACAAGTCGTGGAATACATGGTGATAGAGAAAATATCTTGCGGAAGGAAAGTGAACATCTTT
>NW_020872707.1:116141-121141 GCF_003789085.1 Penaeus vannamei
TAGTTATTTGAGTACACTTACCAACTAACTTATCTTTTTCTAATAACTGTTAATAAAGATATATGTAACGCAATACTGTCACATTAGTTATATTCAAAAATCAAGTTATTTCATAATATGTTTATAAAAATCTTCACTTTCTTCCTAACCCTATGTTCAGCATAAACCATGTTACAGTTTCCCATTTCTCATTCTTGTCCACTATGTTCACTCTCGATAATACAGTAAATTCAAACGGACTTACCCGGGATGAGCCACCAAAAGGAACATGGCTACTGGATGCTACTCCGAAACCTAGTCCACAGTCTTCGTCACTGAGTATCCTTTTATTTTCGATATGTGGCTCATCCGGTCACGCCCTATGCTCTTATCACTTAAACATTTCTTAAGGTTGGAAAGATACATGCATCAAGACTTTGGTCTCAGTAAATTGCTAACACTTTATTTTCCTTTCCCCTTTTCCACCTGCCATCCGACTTAATTTCTTGTTCCTAGACTGATACACTTTAATCTATATTGCGATCGATTGGAACTGCTTGCTTCGAATTCGTGATTTTTTTTTATCATTATTTTTTCTGTTGGTCCATCACCTGGTGTCACCCTTTGCCGCATGATTTTCTCGCCGCTTCGAGTCATGGCGTCTATCTTCTGCAACTCCCTCCTTTCCTGTCGTCTGCTCGACTCTCGCCCCATCTTGTTTGTTTGGTCCGTCCAAATGGCATCCGAGTCTCCCACTAGTTCGCGTGATAATTAATGCCTTCATGTGCTTACGACACGTGATCTTACTGCCTATTCTAGCAATCACTCCACTCCACCACACTATTTGCATCGGCAACGAGAAGGAAACCAAAAACATTTTCCAGAGATATTAAAGAATATCATGAGAATATTACTGATTATGAATCCTATTGTTAGTGCTGTAAGTTTAATGAGATGAAGTTTGATTAATTGATCTTATTGATGCTGTAATAACATTATAAGCCATTTTTCAAAGATATGTAAACTCAGACTAATTGATATTCCGTGATAACATTCTATTTTCCACTGATAGATGGAGTAATACCATATGAATTGTAAGATTTAAGTGCCCTTTGAAGATATAATTAACAATCAATTGTGGTAAGTATGAATTACAATTAAAAAGTCATTTCCCCTTATCACGGACCATGACGATTGTCTACTTAACTGAGGTATTACATCGGTATGTTTATAATCATACAAAATAATGTCCATATGTTGATCAGTTTTTCGTCTCAGTATTACATCGTATGTAATGATTTATCTACCTTTCCGTCTCTGTTCCTATGCAGCTTTTAATTTGTACAGCTATCTGTTTTTACATCTATCTGTGCATCTGTTTCTTTATACGTTTATCTATCTATTTGGGCATTTATATAACGTCGAACTGGGCCCCTCTCGCGACCCGGGCAAAACCCTCAAAATCGGAAAATTAATGTAGACTATGTGGCGAGACCTGTTAGTCAAAATTATCTAGTAATAGTAATATTAAATAACAATAAGTATTATTCTAAAGAATATAACAAATAATATGCTTTAAAAGTAAAAATTCTTGCATAAATGTAAAATATATATATATATATATATATATATATATATATATATATATATATATATATATTATATAATATTCATTATTTACATATTCCCCTTATTATATTAATAAAACTAGTTCTGGTCAATGAGGACCTGAGCGCTGGTCTCTGTGCTGTGGGTGGGGCATCTTGTCAGCCCATCCCATGGCTAGTGTTGCAATATGGCTCTTTTATTACAATATTCGAAGACCCAGATTAATTATCTAGATATTTGCAGTGTTTCGATGACCATGCATTATATTATCTTTGTATTTATATTTTAATAATCTTTTATGTAAATAATAATATATATAATTTGCATTATTTTACTCTCACCATGACTAAGATTGCAAAATAGAACGAAACATTTATCATATCCAATAGATCAAAATATTAAACTGTTATTGGTAGACATGGTTATAATTTAAGTGAAATACATTACTGTATGACCTTTGGTGTCTGTGGTCAACATAAATCGGGGGCGGGTTTGGAATACTTCAAATGGGGATATAAATGCTTCACATGGATTGACAAATGCTTCACGCGGATGTTTCTATTTTTTTGAAGGGAGTGGAGGGGGGGGGATCAGGGCTGGCCGCTTTTCTATTGTAAATTTATGCTGTTTTCTAAACATTAGACATTAATGAAAATGGATAGGAATATTCAAATTGAACCATGCATTACCATAAACTGATTAATATTAGATTCCAGATAAATCTTTCTTCAATAAGATAAAATAATAATAGCATAATACAGCTATTAATAGACGATATATAATCAATACATTATGAAGCCAATGATGTAACAACATTCAACAGCGTAAAATGCACCTGCATCTCTTAATAGAAAATCTATTAGATGTTGCAGGGCTGAAGTCACTCTATGGGACTGTGGCTCTACCTATAGTGATGTCCAGTTGGAAGACCCAGCTGAAGTGACATCAGATGAAATTTGCGCCGTGATGACGTTCGGTCTGCCGCATCATATTAGTTCACACCATGATGGTTTCAGCAATCTTTAAGCTTAATGCATTTGCACATGGAAAAATTTTTCAATAATGCTTTAAATATTTTTAATTGGCATCAAACCATCTGTAGTCATAGAAATAATGAGAATACGGCTTACAGAAAAAATCCACAGTGACGTCACCATCCGTCTCTCGTCTTTGGTTTCCATTTAGCAGACTAATTTCCGTAGAATTCCAGCCATGTCAGGAATGGTTTATGCACCTTATACCCCATGGAGACTATCGTCCCTCTTCATGTTGACGGAGTAAGTAATGGTGATATCGCGCTGGCTGCTTGCTCTGAAGATCAATCTCACGGCGAGCAAACGACATATTGCCATGGGAGGACAAAATACAGGTATTGTAAGGGAAGTCACGGACATGGACGTGTGGTAGACCGCGGCTGACTATGAATGTCATCTAATCAGGTAATGACCAAGAACCGCTTGAAAATGAGGCTTGCGTGATGCAGTAGAACGAATGACAGGTGAATAATAATAATAGTAATAACGACAATGTTAGTAATAATAACATACACATGTGCACCCTCCCTGATGGAGACTCGTAACACTCACAAAGAAAGCCAGGAAATTGAATACGTTGTCATATAATGAAATAGACAGTGCACATATGTTCCTGAGTGCGCGCGTGTGTGTTTTATAGGTTTATTAAAATGAAATGTTTAATTCCTACTCTACACAGTTTTTCCTTAGCGTTGCACCTGCCGCAAGTAATATTAATCATGAATTTTTTCAGCTCTTATTTTAAATTTATGCTTCTCATTGTCCAGATGAAACTCGTCTCGCATTGCTCTACAGCGTGTACCCTCGCCCTAACGTGCGACCTTTTAGAGCACTGAATCTTACAACTATTAAGGAATGGAAATACGGAATAGCAGACGCTTCACCGAGTGAAAAACTCATGATGATGCCTAATATTTCCTTCTGCGTCTGTCTGCTTTGGTGTTTTACTCGAAACGCCAAGGGTTATGTGAGTGTCTCCCACAGTAGTCATTTCTATTTCATTTATCAGACTTTGAAATATTTATGCTTAGTGGTTTGATATGCTACGTTTGTAGGAAACTCTGAACTTGCTTCTATCTAATTATATCTCTGACAGTAAGTGCCTGGCCTTGCGACTCGTCAGGAGTGTCAAACGGGCAGGCAGTTCGGCGACCGGCTCATTTCCTCGCACACTTAAACCCTATGATTTACCAGATTATACTCACCTTTGGTATTTATACAGTATCGTATTCAATGTGTTTTTTCCTTTTCTTATACAACTCGAATGGCCTCTTGTTGTGTATGGAATTCTTATTATCTTTCATCGTCTACAGGTAGCATAAAATGCATTTAGATTTAGAGCCTGAACGATATTTCCTGCGTAAGAGCTTAACGCAAGCACGAGAGGAGCTACATCCAATTTCCTTTTCATATTACTTTCCTAACTAGTGATTGCAAACCGGAGATCATCCTGTGTACTGAGTCAGGATGACCTCCATTGCTTGTTTGTTTGATAAATAAGCAGTTTGATTGTTTCCCTGGATAAATAGATACTTAATTTCCTCTTACTTTCTGCTTGTTTGCCAAGCCAAGTAAATACTTGAATGCGTTTGCAAGATTGTTCGTAAACAAATATGCAGTTGGCACGAAAATAGACTGAATCCAGCTTGCCTATTTCACTGCACTCTATTTCCAATGAGGCGACCAGAGCTGATTTCCTTGTGTTCTGTGGCGTTATATTAATGTGTTTGACTATTTATAATATAAACCTTCTTTGAATGAAAATTCATTTGCATGTAAATTTGGATGTTAAAGTATATTTGGATGTAAAAGTTTGGCATGTTTATCATATACTGATTCTTTAGTCCTTGTTTTTGACAAATATGCTTCTGACTTCCAGTCAGTGGCACTCAATTATTGTTTGGACTATAGTGGTCAGGCATACACAAAAGATCGAAATTAGCTGTAATTCTATTAACTTGTTGAGATTGGCCCTGTAATTAGATTGGTCTATATAATACATAATTCCTACTTGTAGAAACGCTTGTCAATCCTCATTGTCGAGGATCCCTGTGACCTGGTATTTGCATTTTTTTCAGTTGGAACAATAAACACAGCTAGCATGACAACGCCTAGGTTACCTTGCTACATCAGCGAATCACACACAACGCAGATTTTCGCCTGTGACCCCTTCCTTTTTCTTCTTTGTCTCTCGTTTTTTTTTTTTTCTCTCTCTATTCCTTGTATCAATTTTCTTTTTTCTCAACCCTCATCGTCGCGATCACTGTCCGCGCCCAATTCTGCGTTGCCGAGTGCTTAGTTACCGAGCTCATTATTGCAGGCAGTGCTTCTTCCATTATATATTCTTGCGAAGGACTGAGGGGGGGGGGTGGATGAAGG
>NW_020872707.1:126141-128641 GCF_003789085.1 Penaeus vannamei
TATTATTATTATTATCATCATCATCATCATCATCATCATCATCATCATCATCATCATCATCATCATCATCATCATCATCATCATCATCATCATTACTATTTTTATCATTATGATTATTATAATTATTGTTTCTATTATGATAATCATTATCATTATCATTACCGTCATCATTATCGCCATTGTTATTATCATTACCATGATTATTATTAACTTCATTATTGCTAAAACCATTTTCTCTATTTCATTATCATAATTATATTATTATTATTATTATTATTATTATTATTATTATTATTATTATTATTATTATTATTATTATTATTATCATCATCATCATCATCATTACTATTACTATTAGTTTTATTATTATCATTATCTTTGTTATTGTTATTACTATGATTATCAATAACCTTATTTTTATCATTATTATTGTTATCATTATCATCATCATCATCATTATAATTATTATTATTATCATTACAACCATTACCATTTTCATCATTGTCACCATTCTTATCATTATAGTTATTATCCTTATTATTATAATTTTCATTGTTACTATTATCAATGATATTGCTATCATCATTAACATCATCATCATCATCATCATCATGAAAATTATCATTATCAATATTAATGTTATTGTTATTAATATCATCATTATCATCAATAATGCTATTATAATGATTATGATTATCATTATAATGATAGAAATAGAGGCAATGATAATGATGATACAAAATTTTATTACTTTTACAATTGTTATTTTATTACAATTAATATTGTCAATATAATTGTTGTTATTATTATTATCATTATTATTATATCTGTCATTATCATTAGTATTATAAGTTTTATTATTTTTATGATAGTTATCATTATCATCATTAGTAATATCATTAGTAATTATCAATAATTAATATCATTATTGATTATTTTTGTCATTGTTATTACCATTACAGTTATCATTATCATTATTATTATTATTATTATTATTATTATTATTATTATTATTATTATTACCATTATTATTAATATTATCATTGTTATTATCATTATTGTTATTATCAATATCATTACCATTATCATTATTATTAATATTATTGTATATTCATTATCATTATTATTTTATCATTATTTTACACACTACTACTACAACTTTTATTATTATTATTATTTATCATTACTGTTATTTTTCATTTTTATCTTTATTATAATTATTATTACTGTTATATTATCATTGATTAATTTTCATCATTACTATCATTATTACTGTAGTTCATGTTACTATTATTATTATTATTATCATTATTGAAACTATTGTTATTTTATAATTCATTATTATTCAAATCAGTAATATCATTGTAAATATTACCATATTGTCATCATTATCCTCCTTTATATGATTATTATAATTATTATCATTATTATCATTATTATGATTATTACTATCACTATTATTATTATTATTATTATTATTATTATTATTATTATTATTATTATTATTATTATTATTATTATTATTATTATTGCTATTATTGTTATTACTATTTTATTGTTATCCTTATCATTGGTATTGGTATTATCGTTATAGTCATTTATTATGATTGTAGTCATCATTATTATCTTTGTCATTATCATTACCATTACTTTTATCATTTTCATTATTATGATTAGCTTTATCATTTATATTATTTTTTATAATTATTATCATCATTATCATCATTATCATTATTACTATTGTTTATATTATTATTATTATTATTATTATTATTATTATTATTATTATTATTATTATTATTATCGTCATTATTATTATCGTATATTATTATCATTATTATCATTATTATTAATTATTAATTCATTTCTAGTATCATTATCATTATTATTATATCATTATCATTATTATCATTATCATTATTACATTATATTTATTATTATTATTATTATTATTATTATTATTATTATTATTATTATTATTATTATTGTTGTTGTTGTTGTTGTTTTGTTGTTGTTGTTGTTGTTATCATTATTATTATTATTATTATTATTATTATTATTATTATTATTATTATTATTATTACTTTTATCATTACTGTTATCATTACTTGTATCATTATCATTATTATTATCATTATTGTCATTATCATTATTACTACCACTATTGTTATTATATATACTATTATTATTGTTATTATTATTATTATTATTATATCATCCATCATTCATCATCATCATCATCATCATCATCATCATCATCATCATCATCATCATCATCATCATCATCATCATCATCATCATCATCATCATCATTATCATCATCTCATTCATCATTCATCATCATCATTATCATTATTATCAGTATTATTGTTAGTGTTATTAGCATGAACATTGCTATTATCATCAGCATTATTATTATTATAATCATTGTTATCATCTTTATTATCAGTATTATTATTATTATTATTGTTATTATCATCGTCATTCTTAACATTATTAT
>NW_020872707.1:143641-153262 GCF_003789085.1 Penaeus vannamei
TCACTTAGAATAAACCTCGTATTTTCGTATTCTAGTGAATTCATGTTACTGTGAAATGTCTCTCTCTCTCTCTTCTCTCTCTCTCTCTCTCTCTCTCTCTCTCTCTCTCTCTCTCTCTCTCTCTCTCTCTTCTCTCTCTATCTCTCTATCTTTATCTATTTATATATGTCTCTCTCTCTCTCTCTCTCTCTCTCTCTCTCTCTCTCTCTCTATATATATATATATATATATATATATATATATATATATATATATATATATATATATATATATAGATAGATATAGATATAGATATAGATATAGATATATATATATTATATATATTATATATATACATATATATGTATGTATGTGTATATAGAAGGGAAAGACAGAACCACAGAACCAAAAGCTCAACTTAGCAGTGTTATGCGCGTGTGTTTATGGGTGTGTGTGCTTTTCCACATGTGCTTCCCTGCAAACACACACGCACTTGCACGACCTATTTATCACAGTTATGTATTCAGTGTCCGTAGTCGTGAGCCGCCCGGTTGAAATACCGCAACACGTGTGTGTCTATGTGTGCTTTCTAGAGAAAGGAAGGGGAGTCATAGAGAAAGGTAGATGATATATATGAAAAAAAAAATACTGCACCATTTTTAAGACTGATTAATAATCAATCCAAAAGAGAAACGAACTGGCTCGACAGAATAAAAAGGAGAAATGACCTTTCATTTTTCAAGACCTCAAACTTTCCCTCCTTAACTTTTGTAATTCTCATATGAATTTACTTCCTGAAAGATTGCTAGAAACAAGTGAAAAGATATAAAGTGTTACAGTTATGTTTCACACAATCATTTGCGAAACTAACTTTTTTTTTTCTTTTCTTTTCTCAGCCTCACAGTATTTCGCGCAGCCCCCCCCTCCTCCCCCAAAGGAAAAAATGTAGTATTTTCTAATAATAACCCCAGGAAGGCCAGTGGGGGCTCATTTTGAATCTCTATGATATAACCAAAAATGCATTTGGACCAGTGCTCGGGAAAGTATGTTATGATATATACTTGAGAAACAAACTCTTCCCGTTTGGCCCTGAGAATTAGTCCCCCCCCCTCCCCCAAGCCTGATTCTTGTGCCAATCAGCTGTTTAATCATCAAACTATTCAGGGTAGAATAATCAGAGTGGGACCTCAAAGGGTTTTGAAGCTTTGAATCTTGTTATTGGGTCATTCCATGAAATTCAACAAGAGTTAGATAACAATATTTCCTCATTGCTTGGGATTTTGTTCAAATAAAAAAGTAATAATAGTAATCACTCTTTCTCTGCATATATATATATATATATATATATATATATATATATATATATATATATATACATATGTATGATACATACGTGTGTGTGTGTTTGCTTGTGTGTAGACATACATAATAATATATCCTCTACAGTCTCGTTTCTTCCCCAGACAAGTGTCGCTGCGGAGTGAGCAACGGCGACCGCATCATCGGAGGGACGGAGGTGTCCCCACCCTTCAGATATCCCTGGCTCGTCGCCATCTACGATATTGAGAATCTGAAGGAGCCCTTCTGCGGCGGGAGCATCATCAACACCCGCTACGTCGTCACGGCCGCGCACTGTATGTTTACGCGGGAGAACGAACCCATCCCGCATCCAAGTTTCGGTGAAAGTCGCCGAGCACGACGTGGCTTCTGAGGACGACGACGTCGAAGGAGTCACGCGGATGCTGGCCCTGGAGAGCTACGTCTTCCATGAAGGCTACACAGAGAACTACTTCAACCTGGACATCGCCCTCCTGCGTCTGGAGGAGGCCTTGGACCTCACGTCGCACCCGGAGGTCCGACCCGTGTGCCTACCTTCGGACCCGACGAAGGTCTACGAAGGACAGACCGGGAAAGTCGTCGGCTGGGGAGACACGACCAATGGCGACAAGAAGTACCCCGACATCGTTCGGGAAGTCGACTTACCCATCGTCGAGTGTGGGCGCAAGGAGATAGCCGGTGTTTTGATCACACCTTTCATGCTGTGCGCAGGTTTTAAGAAAGGCGGGAAGGACAGTTGTTCTGGCGACTCGGGCCCCTCTGACGGTGGAAGAAGACGGGAGGTTCACCTTGGTGGGGATCGTCTCTTTCGGCGAGGAGTGCGCCAAACGGAATGTTCCAGGCGTCTACACGCATCACTGAGCTTTGGAATGGATTAGCAGCAATACTGCTGAAGTATCTTACTGTCAATAGATTTTAAGTGAGGGGTTTATTGTTATGAGTTGTAGAACTGTTATACACACATATATGTGTGTGAAGTCTGCCCTCCTTTGATATAAGCTGTATTATATGATTGACGTTGACCAAATAAATACATACTAAATCAGGCCCATTTTTGTTTCATGGAAAACGCTAATGACTGCGTATGAGGACGTGCAATTTGCCAAAATTAGTGTGAATGATGTCTGACAATCAGGCAGACCTTAGAAGGAGCCTGGTTGAGAACAATGGATTGCTGTCAGACCTAAAAAAGAGTAGAGTACAAGAACTATTATTTCAGACTTCAGAAGGAAATGGATAGGCTCATGGAAGTTTTTTTTTTTCACACATATCCTATCATCAAAACCACTCGTATTTTCAAAAGGATGGGTAAGCCAACACGGGATCTCACAAGTGGACCGAGACTCTTTAAAGACTTCGTATCCCAAATGGATGAATGGCCTTCCCAACTGTTGATAACGCAACTGAGAGGGCAGCTACAAACTGAGTATGTGTTGACATTGGACAACCATTATGTCATCTCTATTATCTAAATAAAGATGTCTGGGATCTTAGTGCAGAAATCAATGAGTTTATCTCTTTAAAACTACTAAAATCCAGAACCTTCCATGGGGCTTCGTTCCCTGTTCCCTCATCGGGTTTACTCCTGGACCCCAGCAGGACCCCGGCTATGACTCAAGGGTCCGAAAGGCTTACAAAGAAATTTACAAAATGGATAATTTCATGAAAGGACATCACTATGTATTTCTTTACTCTAAAAATGCATAATTCTTTTACATGAATTACTACATGGACTTCAAGCGACAAATAACATCGTAAAAAGAATTTGCATTCTATCTTATCCAAGATTTTTTTTAACACAAATCCCAAATATGTATTACAAATGCATCTGTTTTCACTGTTGGTAGTAAGATGCATCAGCTGATCCGCTGATCAATGACTCACGTACACACTTGGCATAAGAACATTTTCTGGCCAAAGGAATTATTCCTCAACTCTTCAAAAGTTCAGTTCCTCTTCAATATCTAAAAATCTCGAGTATTTCAACTAATCTTCAAAGTTTCAGCTTCTCTTAAAAATCTCAACTCTTCAAAAGTTCAGTTCTTTATCAAAATCTTAACATCCTGAATATTTCAGTTAATCTTCAAATTCAAAGCTTCAAAATTTTAGCTTCTCTTCAAAAGTTCAGTTCTCTTCAAACTTTCAGCTCTTCAAAATCTATAACTCTAGATATTTCAACTAATCTTCAAATTACAAACTCTTCAACATTTCAACTTCTCATCAAAATCTTAACTCTTCAAAAGTTCAGTTCCTCTTCAAAATCTAAAACTCTTGAACATTTCAACTCATCTCCAAATTCAAGACCACAATTTCAGCTTTTCAAAATCTTAACACTTCAAACGTTCAGTTACTCAATATTTCAACTCTTGTATACGTGTGTCTGTATAGAATCGTGGTAGGTTGTGTACATACGTATACATACATCAACTGAGAAACATCATATTGGGAATGTATACAATTTTTGTTTTACCGTCGATATAACATATGTTTGTCGTTAATTCATACTTCCGTAACAAGAGGAAAAAAATGGAAAAATATAAAGAATATATATATATCCAGATGAAAATGTAGATAATCGTTTTATTAGTTCATTGACCTGCAAGGCTATTTTTGTATTTTTTCATATATATATTTATTTTCTGTGTGTGTGTGTGTGTGGAGGGAGATACCGTGAGACAGACATTAAAAATGGGTAGACAGGGAGATACCGAGAATAAGAGAGACGGGGAGAGAGCTAGAATGAGACAAAGAAAAAAGATAGGGAGAGCGAGAGAAAGTCAGAGAGATAGAGGGAAAGAGAGGATAAAGGGAGTGGGAGAAACTTTAAAGAAAGAGGAAGACAGAAAGTTTAAGAAAGGGAGAAGAAATGAAAAAAAATACTTTTTTTTTGGGGGGGGCAAAAGACAGGCAGACAGAAAGAGATTAGGAGACAAGGGGATACCAAGAATGAGAAAGAGAGAGACAGTGAGAAAGAGAAAGGCAGAGACAGGGAGAGAGCGAGGAAGAGAGGGGGAGAGCGAAAGGATAAAGAGAAGAGAAGAAACCGAAAGAAAAGGGAAGGGCAGTAAAAGAGACAAAGAGAGAGAAAGATGGGGGAGGAGAAACAGAAAGAAGAAAGTGGGAAAATGAGTGAGAGAAATTTGGCGGAAGGAAAGAAAATCTAGGAAAAGCAAATTTATCTTCGTGATCAGGATTGCTTCCTTTTTTTCTCCAAATTTCTAAACTAGATTTTCAGAGGAAAAAAAAACGTATTCAAAGAAATTTTAGAATGGAATGTTTTAGTTCTTATATTTAGTAAAGGCCACATCAATACATGTATCCAGTACTCTTCTTTCTAGGCACTTCCCCACACACACAAAAAAGGAATAAAATATAAGTATATTAAATAAATGTCAAGGAAAATCATTATGGACCACTCTGATTCGCATAAGCTGACATTTCACAATTCACTTGTTTACTGTTTCAAAACCCTGCGATTTTTTATTTTTTAAATTTACTAATATTTGCTACTTTCAACGCCTTTTTCTTATTTATTTCTCAGGAGAAGAAAGTACGAATTCACTGCAAAACTGTCCCAATAAACCCTATTATCATAACGATATCATTACAAACTTGAAGTCAACTGAGGCACGCTAAGTTTTTAAGTATTGTCAGCTGTGAAGGTCTCACTTAAAATCTATTGACAGTAAGATACTTCAGCAGTTTTGCTGCTAATCCATTCCAAAAGCTCAGTGATGCGCGTGTAGACGCCTGGAACTTTCCGTTTGGCGCACCATCGCCGAAAGAGACGATCCCCACCAAGGTGAACCTCCCGTCTTCTTCCACCGTCAGAGGGCCTCCCGAGTCGCCAGAACAACTGTCCTTCCCGCTTTCTTAAAACCTGCGCACAGCATGAAAGGTGTGATCAAGTACCGGCTATCTTCTTGCGCCCACTCGACGATGGGTAAGTCGACTTCCCGAACGATGTTGGGGAACTTCTCGTCGCCATTGGTCGTGTCTCCCCAGCCGACGACTTTCCCGGTCTGTCCTTCGTAGACCTTCGTCGGGTCCGAAGGTAGCACACGGGTCGGACCTCCGGGCGACGTGAGGTCCAGGCCTCCTCCAGACGCAGGAGGGCGATGTCCAGGTTGAAGTTCTCTTGTAGTCTTCATGGACGACGTAGCTCTCCAGGGCCAGCATCCGCGTGACTCCTTCGACGTCGTCGTCCTCAGAAGCCACGTCGTGCTCGGCGACTTTCACCCGAATCTTGGATGCGGGGATGGGTTCGTTCTCCCGCGTAAACATACAGTGCGCGGCTGTGACGACGTAGCGGGTGTTGATGATGCTCCCGCCGCAGAAGGGCCTCTCTAAATTCAGAGTCTCGTAGATGCCGACGAGCCAGGGATATCTGAAGGGTGGGGACACCTCCGTCCCTCCGATGATGCGGTCGCCGTTGCTCACTCCGCAGCGACACTTGACTGAGGAAGAAACGAGACTGTAGAGGATATATTATGTATGTCTACACACAAGCAAACACACACACACGTATGTATGTATATCATACATATAAGTATATATATATACATACACACATATATGCAGAGAGTGATTACTATTATTACTTTTTTATTTGAACAAAATCCCAAGTAATGAGGTAATATTGTTCTAACTCTTCTTCAATTCATATGGAATAACCCAATAACAAGATTCAAAGCTTCAAAACCCTTTGAGGTCCCACTCTGATTATTCTACCCTGAATAGTTTGATGATTAAACAGCTGATTGGCACAAGAATCAGGCTAGGCAAAATACTGTGAAGGTTGAGAAGAGAAAAAAAAATGTTAGTTTCGCAAATGATTGTGTGAAATAACTGTAACACTATATCTTTTCACTTGTTTCTAGCAATCTTTCAGGAAATGTTTTTGTTTCAGAAATGAATGAGAATTACGAAAGTCAAAGAGGGAAAGTTTGAAGTCTTGAAAAATGAAAGGTCATTTTTCCTTTTTATTCTGTCGAGCCAGTTCGTTTCTCTTTTGGATTAATTATTAATCAGTCTTAAAAATGCCGCAGTGATTTGTTTTTTCATATATATCCTCTACCTTTCTCTATGGCTCCCCTTCCTTCTCTAGAAGGCACAGAGAAGGAGAGGGGGTAGAGAGAGAGACAGACAGACAGAGAGGGAATGGAGAAAAAGACAAAGACACAGACTAGGGGTTGGGGTGGGGAGGGGGGGGCTAGGGTGTCGACCTGTAGCACAGAACGAAGGCTTGCGGTCCTTCAACCCAGGGTGGCTCACGACTACGGACACTGAATACTTAAGTGTGATAAATAGGTCGTGCGTGTGCGTGTGCGTGTGCGTGTGCGTGTGCAGGGAAACACATGTGGAAAAGCACGCACACACAAACAAACAAACACACGCGCATAACACTGCTGTGTAAGTCGAGCTTTTGCTTTAGTAGTTCTGTCTTTCCTTTCTGATTTTCACTGGTTCCCATTTTCTGGTAGTTATCGTTTTCTTAATGTATATACATATATGCATTTATATATACACACATACATACATACATATATATATATATATATATATATATATATATATATATATATATATATATACATACATATATATACATATATATATATATATATATATATATATATATATATATATATATATATATATATATATATATATATATATATATATAGAGAGAGAGAGAGAGAGAGAGAGAGAGAGAGAGAGAGAGAGAGAGACATATATATATCTATAGATAGATAGAGAGAAAGCGAGAGAGATAGAGAGAGAAAGAGAGATATATAGAGAGAGATTTCACAAGTAACATGAATTCACTAGAATACGAAAACGAGGTTTATTCTAAGTGACGTATGTTCTCCCCAAAGATCACCGAGCCTATTCGAGCATTCATCGGGCTTGGAACTTCACATGCACATGCCCTCGTCTGCCTTAGGGACCTTATTATCATTTTTATTATTATTATCCTCATATATTACCTTTCTTGCTCTGGCAGTACTTTTTAGAATGGCATTTAAGGGGAAGTATATAAGTTTCACTAAAAACAGCACCTAATGTATAGACTATTCGCGGACCTTAAAGTTAAGATTGGCTGACCTTTCTTTAGAATGTGACAGGCGCAGTTTATATATATATATATATATATATATATATATATATATATATATATATATATATATATATATATATATATATATATATATATATATATATATATATATATATATATACATGCATATTCTTGTTCTGACACTACTTTTAAGAATATTTAATGGGAAGTATATAAGTTCCATTAAAAACAGCATCTAAAATATAGCCTAGAAGGACTATATTCGCGGACCGTGAAGAGCAAATTGGCTGACCTTTCTTTGGAATGCAACAAGCGCATCTTTTACCAAGACACCCGTTTTTTATCACGGTGCCGTCTGCGCATGAATCCTTTCCAGATTTCTTGAAGCAGAATCCTCCCTGGAGATGGCAGCTTGGAGTGATGGCGCAAAGATTGTCTGGAAGATAAATAAATGAATAAATGATAGATGGCAACTTGGAGTGATGGCGCAAGAAGGATTGTCTGTAAGATAAATAAATGAATAAATGATAGATGGCAACTTGGAGTGATGGCGCAAGAAGGATTGTCTGTAAGATAAATGAATGAATAAATGATAGATGGCAACTTGGAGTGATGTTGTCCAACTTGGAGTGATGGCGCAAGAAGGATTGTCTGTAAGATAAATAAAGGAATAAATGATAGATGGCAACTTGGAGTGATGGCGCAAGAAGGATTGTCTGTAAGATAAATAAATGAATAAATGATAGATGGCAACTTGGAGTGATGGCGCAAGAAGAATTATCTATAAGATAAATAAATGAATAAATGATAAATTAACAAATTCCAAAGGAGAGGTAACTGGGTAGGTAGAATGACCAGTCAGTAGGTTGATAGACAGCAAAGATACAAACAAGAAGAGTGTTTGTATATGTATATGCAAAATATACGAAGGAATAAATGAATAAATGGCGATGGAAAGAACTAGGTAGTTAGATAAACAGAAAAAATACATGCAAAGAAGGTATATGTGCAGATGTGTATATAGTTATATATAGATATAAACACCCAAACATATATGTAAGCATATGACATATGAGTAAACATATACATTGTGTATGTGTATGTGTGTATATGTTTGTGTGTGTGCTTGTGTATGTAATATGTATATATGTATATACATAGGTATGTATGTATACATATACATACACATATATATACATACACACACACACTTATATGTATGTGTATATGTGAGAGAGGAGGAGAGGGAAAAAGAAAGATATCAAAAGTTATGTGTATGCATTTTTTTCACACAGATCTGCGAACTACTTACTCCCCAGACAGCATTTGCAACTTGCACCCTTGCAGAGGTCATCACTGGATATTGTGGAGCAAGTTTCATCCCGCTGTATGCATCTGCCTCCTTGCTTGGTGCAGCTTCTTCTCTGTCGACACAATCTCTTTATGGGCGAATGGTCTGCGAAGAAAATGTACAATATACCATCATGTATTATATAAAACGCTTATATATGCACGTACATTTGGAACACACACAGGGCAAGCACGCAAACACACACACGCATAAACACACAATCAAATATAGATAAATACACACAGTCACACATACATATACATACACTTATCTCTCTCTTTCTTTTTCCATCTCTCTCTCTCCTTTTTACTCTTTCTCTCTCCTCCCCCCCCCCTCTTTCTCTCTCTCCTTTCCTTCTCCCTCTCTTTCTCGTATTCTCTCGTCCCTCCCCTCCGTCCCTCGCCCTTTCTCCTCTCACTCGCTCTCTCCCCTTCTCTTTCTTGCTCCACCACCCCCCTCTCTCTTTCCCTTCCTCCCTCCCTCCCTCGCTCTCTCCTTCTCTTTCTCGCTTACCCCCCCCCCCTCTCTCTCTCTCTTTCTCTCCTTCCCTCTGTCAGCAATAAGCAGAACCGGATGGGTTGGACTTCGCACTTTGCAGCTGCCTTCCTTCCCAGCTTCCTCCTCGAGCAAGTCCGGCGAACCCCCCCCCCCCCCTGTCACGGCCGGAAGTCCAGCACCCCACAAATCAGAAGCAGGCACCCGGCAGCAGAAGAGCAGTCGCTGGATACAAGTCGTCTCGTCAGGCGTGGGAAGGAGAGAGCACCAGAAGCAGACCAAGACCGAGCAGGAGTCACAGGGCAGGAGGCCACCCTCCACCCTCACTCGGGGCGCGAGGTCACTCTCGGGGCCGCACCTTTCCGAATAAACCAGC
>NW_020872707.1:158362-185862 GCF_003789085.1 Penaeus vannamei
AATGATTCTGTTTTGTGAATTTTTGAAGTAATCTCTTTTTGTGAAATCATTCTTTGTGCAATCTTCCCAGACAAATGAGTGTGCAAGCAGAGGAGGTGCCTGCAAAGCCAGCGCTAAGAAGGACTGCGTCATACTCCAAGGGAAGTGTGAGAACGACCAAGTCTGCTGCCAAAAAGGTGAGTTTGCTGTGCACACTTGATGAAATATGTTAATTCTAAATAATAGAAGTCGAAGGTATTTAATACTCTACATGATAATGAGAGATAGAGAGGGGGAAGGGGGGGTTCATTACTTCAGTTAAAAAAGGTCTATAGTATACAATTACTAGGCGTACCTGACCTCTATTTACCCAAATCCACGAACTTACTGATTTTTTTTTTTTTATCACTATCATTAACTGAGGACGTTATGGTAATAATAACAATGATAATGATGATGATGATAATAGTAAGTATGATAATGATAATAGTAATAATATAATAGTGATGATGATAATGATGACTGATGATGAGAACGATATTAATAACAGCAATAATAACGTTATATGGATATTAATAGCAGTTGAAAATTCAAGGGATGGTCCAAGTAGGTAGACACCTTATATACATAAAATCTGAATTAATAAAACAAAGCAAAGGTGTATTAATTGAAACCATCGGGTTCAGAAGCCTATTGTAATACCACTAATTGTACACCAAGAAGGCTGTACTATAGCGCTCATTTTCTTTTGTCTTACCTACTCGGAAAAGTGAAAAATATATCCAAATGCCGGATGGCGGTCAGTTGTCCACTAATTGATGTAAATAAAGAGATCATTCATGTCCTATGAATGATTCAACCATAATGTCTAGGAATTACAATTGTTCAACAAATTGTTGTTTTATTTTCTAAATCAACATTTATCACAGGTGTCCGTAGTTGTTCCCTTTGTCGCAACTCGTGTGGAGTTGGATCTGGTGCTGTTGTTAATGTTGGCAGCCGCTGCTACCTTATGACCGGGCACTGACAGTCTGTTGTTGTTCCTGGAGATAGAGTAATTAGAATAAATGCCATAATTCAAGGCCATGATAACCTTCAGCATTAATAATATTTTGGGAACTGTTTCCCTCCCTTTACTCTAGCATATATCCCTTGTTTTCCCATTTGTGACCAAATGCTGGTTGGGATTCTGTTCACAGTGCGGCACTTCCACTGGTCCTCTCTTAATGCTGGTGAATAGTGTATGAAGACAGTCATTCAGTAATTCATTATAAATATATATATATATGTGTGTGTGTGTGTGTGTGTGTGTGTGTAATGTGTATATAACGAGAAAGAGAGGGGGGGGGGAGAAGCAAGGAAAAGTGAATTAGATGAAAATAATGCTTATCACTTTACAGACAATAGACTGCAGAAGAGAAAGTGTCGACCGAAGAGACCCTGCACCAAAGAAGGGGGCGAATGTATACCAATGGAGGAATCTTGTTTGAAGATCACCAGCGATGGCCTCTGCAAGGGTGCAAGTTGCAAATGCTGTTTAGGGAGTGAGTATTGGTGTACTTTTGCCCTCAAAAATACCCAAGTCCCAAATTTTCTCTTTGGTTATGAGGTGGTAGCATTTTAGAACCTCTTTTACTAAATTCACAAGTGTATGCAGTTTACACATCAACACGTTTCTTTTAGCAATTATGAAAATGTTGCAGGACTTCCTCACTACATTTCCTGTCAAAGTAATTTGCATTTATTCATTAGACACATGATTTAACAAATTGTGATATAAAACGATGAAATTAGTTGATAACATTACAATATATATATATATATTGTATATATATATATATATACATGTATGTATTTATGAATATACATGTGTTTATAAACATATATTTACAGATAATCCTTCTTGCACCACCACTCCGGGGTGTCACCTCCAGGGAGGGTTCTGCTTCAAGAATTCTGGAAATGATTTGTGCGCAGATGGCACCATCCTCAGCGATGAATGTGAGGGAGCCAATTGCGCCTGTTGTATTCCCAAGACAGGTCAGTCAAATTTTCGTATTTATAGATTTGGATTTTTACAGTTTGAAAATACATGTTTTACTTATGGTTAATTATCCATGCGTTTTTTGACACATCCATGCCATTGCAGGTTCTTGCGAGTGTGGCGTGGCAAATGACGTCCGTATCATAGGAGGTGAAGAGATATCTCCTCCGAATAAATATCCTTGGCTCGTTGGTTTGCTTCAGTCTGAAACAGTTGAGGATGGGTTTTCCTGTGGCGGATCTATCATCAGCCCGAACTACGTGCTAACTGCTGCACACTGTCTATTTGATGAAGACGATCTGGCCGTACCAGCAGAGGAACTTCAAGTAGGAATTGCTAACCACAATTTCAATTCTGAAGATGACGACATACCGGGCGTCACTCAGGTTGTGGATGTGGAAAGTTACATCACCCATGAGGATTACATTCACGGGGAGCTTTCTGATTTCAATAATGACATCGCTCTCATACTTTTGAAGGAGACATTGGATCTGACATCATACCCACAAGTTCGACCAGTGTGTCTTCCTTCTGACCCGAACACGAAGTATGAGGGACAGACTGGGATCATGGTAGGCTGGGGAGACACAAAGAACGGGAAAGGGGCATATCCCGATGCTGCCAGGGAGGTCAACTTACCCATCAAGGACTGTAAGCGTAAATTAGGTGGTGTTCTAATCACCCCCCAAATGATGTGTGCAGGGAAGAAGAAGTCAAAAACAAGGGCGCAAAGGGTATCTGTTTTGGCGACTCTGGAGGACCCCTTTTCGTGAAGGAAGACGGGAAATACACTCAGGTGGGGATTGCCTCCTTTGTGACAAGTTGTCTTAAGCCCGCGGTGTTCGCTCGAGTCACCGAATTTCTCACGTGGATCAGCGATAACACTCCTGGTGAGACTTTCTGCCAGTAGTATTGCCTGGTATGTGAAAGCAGGTGCATATAACCATACATATTTAGCTTTTGTCTAAAAAGATCATGTAATAACGAGTCTCTGTTATCATATCTTGCTTTCATGTTTCCCAAGGACTCTTTCCTTTGTATGCAAACGCACGTGATGTACTTCAGCAAGAAATATATAGTTTCAGCATGGCAAAATAATGATTTTCCTTCATGAGATTGTCCGCATCTTCATTTGCAAAATTGCCTATGCATTTGCCTGTGCTACCATGGGGTATATGGGAATCCGAGGAACACACACACACAGGAAAATAAAAGATAAGATTTTTGGGAGAATCTTAATGTACAACAGTCTAATTCACTATGTCTTTTAGTGGGTAAATTACAAAACTATCCTGTTGGGGTGTCCATGGATGTCATGGTGGTGGGTAAACAGGCAGAGCACACGAGGATAGAATAAGATTCGGAACTGGGTTTGTTGTTGTTCTGCCTCCAGTCGTTCTATATTCTGCCGCCAGGGGCGCTCAGACCACAGGGATCGTTCATATATGATAAAGAGTATAAAACGTCAACTAGTATATATATATATATATATATATATATATATATATATATATATATATATATATATATATATATATATATATATATATTTTTTTTTTTTTTTTTTTTTTTTTTTTTTTTTTCACTTTTATAAGTATACATATAAAATTCTGTATATAATCACATTATCATATTTATATATCATTGTTTTTTGATATGGGATAATCGGCCGGTTTGTTAGAATTGTGCATAAATAAAGATTTAAATGAATATTTATCACTCTAGACATGCATATCAACCCGGCAAATAGAAGGTTAAATGTATCTCTCAGATATATAGACAGATATGCCTTTATTTCTGCATCTGTAATTATGAAAATTCATCGGGTCGGGCCTGGCACAATTTTAGCAAACAGGCTGAATGACTAAAGTTTACTTTTACCCTAACACATCCATTTTTATGAATGGGGTGAAAACCCTAAATTGGCTGTAACAAAAAGCGTGATTAGCAGAATAGAAATAACCAATAAATTTATAAATATATATCTATATATCTATATATATGATTAGACACAAATAAGCCATTTAGTATTCCATTTATTCATTTAGGTGACTGTAAATCATGTAGTATGTCTCCGTTAGCTTTAAAATGGAATGCTTTTCAAATATGATTTCATGGAATTAGTTAAATTAGTCTTTTCTCATCAAAACTTTACTCAAGAAGTTTATAGTAACTAAATTCACACAAAATCTGCAAAAAATCTCAACCTGTATATAGCTATATTTTGTGCTGATTACATAGATAAATGTTTAGTGCCATCTACAAAATATCCTGTGCACCGTGGGTCCCAGAAACACCAAATGGAAGAGTTTACTAGTTAAATATTGCTGAAACAGTAACTATGTAAAGTGACATTTCTTCAAAAACTGAAAAAAAAAAACCTGAGAACGATTCATACAATATTTTAGACAGCTGACTATACTAACAACACTTTAGAGGCCATCAAACATTTTTAAGTTTGTGACTATTCCAATGCTCATAGAATATCACACTACTCTGCAGCATCATATTTTCCAAAGAACCATTAAGGTCATTATGAAATTTTGTGCTAAGCTCAGGTAGACATTGTAATTACGAAAAATGCAAAAGATTTCAAAATTGTAGTTTGACTTTTTCCTACATCATGCCTGTACTGTATGTAGGTACAGAGTGAATTATTTTTTCATGCATTTCAAGTTAACAGAATGACTAAAATAAATACATTTTAAAATTCTAGAGCATTTGTTTACTCTATGCACCAAATTTCAAATACATTGTAGTTATGCAAATATGCATTATTCATTTTTTAAAAGTACCTCATTTGGGGACCAAATGAGGAAAATTAGAAATCCCATTAAAATCAAAAGATAAGGTCTATGACAAAATAAATTGGAATGCGTTTATATCTCATGAAAGGGAACATTTGTACAAAATTTCGAGTGATACGGTGACATATGATGCAGAAACAAAATTTTGCTGGTAATTCGACATGGATGACCCTGTTGCGTATTATCAGGGAGAGGGAAAGTGATTTAGCGAAGTTTCCAGTTTCTCCCGGGCTGTGGTTTATATAGGTGGTTGAGGAAGGCAGAGCTGTCGTTCGAGGGGAAACCATTATAAACTACAGAAATATTTCCGTAATGTGTTTTTTGTCGATTTTGTGATTGAACATAGGACGAAAATGTGAGTTAAAATATCACCTGGTTTGTTTACATCGCATTCTTGTTATACTTGTACATTTTACTTATAACTTGTCACTGAGAAACGCCAAAGTAAGTTAACAAGAACGATGCTACTGGCCATCCGCGTCAAGATTTCTTTAAATTTTCATGAATTTCAAACAATTCATTTGGTAAGAAGACATTGCCGATACATACTGCATTTTGTCTCGTGTGAGTATTGTTCTCTATTGTGTGGATTATATAAAAAAGAGAGTAAAAAACAACAACATTGTTTATGCTGAAAATGGCATAGATACATTTAGTTTAGTCCCCCTACTTGTTCGTAGACTGAAGTTAGAAAACGGAATCACCTATACGAAGGAGAACTAATTTAAAAGGAAAATTTCAGGTATACGTTCTCTAGTAACGAGCTATATAGTTTAAGAGATTTTATAAAGATAAATCATCATATCAAAAAGACAGCTTTCAAAAACAGTGGCTGTCAAATATAAAAATAATTCTATTAAACTAAATGTAGCCACATTCTACAGAAAATGGGAAACTTTTCTAGTGAATGGTTATTAAAAAGTTTAGCATTGCAGTTGATGTGTAGCAACCATGACCTGCAACCTGTAGTTGTGCACAGTTGCCCAGGTTGGGTTCACAGGTCCACAGCCTTGTCCTCACTCACTCACCAGCAGGCATTTCTCAGGACTCACTTTCAGAACAAACTTTCTCCCAAAGGTTGATTAAATTCAGGGCCGAACCCAATCACAAATATGGTAGATTACGCTGTGCAATCGAATATTGCGCCGATAGATTTAAAAGGAGATAGTTAACACTAGGTTGAAAGTGTAAAAAAGTGAAAAAAAATTAAGAAGAAAAAATCATGCATGTGTGTGTGTGTGTGTGTAAGAGACTTGATGAGTTGCCAGTGTTTAATCTAAGATTTTACATTTTATAGCATGACGTGAAGGCAGAGAAAAAAAAAAGTTTCGCAAGTAATTGTGTGAAACATAACTGTAACACTTTATATCTTTTCACTTGTTTCTAGCAATCTTTCAGGAAATGTTTTTGTTTCAGAAATGAATGGGAATTACGAAAGTCAAAGAGGGAAAGTTTGAAGTCTTGAAAAATGAAAGGTCATTTTTCCTTTTTATTCTTTCGAGCCAGTTCGTTTCTCTTTTGGATTAATTATTAATCAGTCTTAAAAATGGCGCAGTGACTCTTTTCATATATATCATCTACCTTTCTCTATGACTCCCCTACCTTTCTCTAGAAAACACAGAGAAAGAGAGAGGGAGAGAGAGAGAGGGGAGAGAGAAAGAGAGTGAGAGAGAGACAGACAGACAACAGACAGACAGAGAGGAAATGGAGGAAAACAGGGATGGAGAAAAGACACAGACACAGACTAGGGGAGGGGGAGGAGAGGGAGGGGGTGGGTGTACCTGAAGCACAGAACGAGGGCTTATGGTCCTTCAACCCAGGGCGGCCCACGACTTCGGACACTGAATACATACGTGTGATGAATAGGTCGTGCTTGTGCGTGTGCGTGCAGGGAAACACATGTGGAAAATGACACACAAACAAACACGCATAACACTGCTAAGTTGGGCTTTTGCTTTAGTGGTTCCGTCTTTCACGGGACAACCGAAGCTTTCGCAGGGCACCCAAGGAGAATTTCATTGCAGTTGAAGATATTTGCGAGTGATTTCCTCCTGCCCGTAGGATTGAAGCAGAAGTCGCGATGGCCGATTTAGACACTTTCACCACTATGACTGGGTCAAAAGCCCAATTTCCTCCAGAGCAGCTGTCATATTTGCCCATGAGCACCAGGCAGTCTTCACTACAGCGTGCACAGCGTATCAGCTCTTACCGCCCCTGCAGCAGTAACAAAGTCTTAGCAAGCTGAAGATCGTGAAGAACTGCAGCATGACTTAAATGTTCTTGCATGCGAGAAGGACCTCACAGGCACGTTAAATTTAAAAGAGATTGTTAACACTTGGTCGAAGAATAATTGCGCCGCCTGTCCATAAAATGAGTCTTTCCTTGTTTAGCAACCAGATTCATTCTGACAAATCAATATAATTCCAAATTCATGAAGCCCAAATATATGACGGGAGATGTAAGCTTTATTACAAAGACAAATCAAAACTAACAATTATTTCACGCTCACTATAGACAGATAAATATTGCACAGGCAGTCATGTTTCAAATTTTGTTTTTATTGCTTAGAAATTCATCCTTAATGACAAATTTACATTGATAAAGCCTCTACTAGCAACCTATAGAAGAACGTTTGCTTCGAGGTCTGCAGGGCACCACTCTGCTTTGCAGGGAAAACCTCTTTCAACCCTCGAGAATTATTGGTCTAGTTAGATCCATGATGATATTGACTTTACATAACATTGATATTTTTTGTCAGAAGGCCTTGGAATCAACCTCTATGAGCCGCTTTACATTGGTTGGATCAAACCATACCTATACGTCTTTCTTCTTGAATGATAGCTGGTTTTGGAAAATAATAGTATATTAGAAAATGAATAAATTAGTTAATAAAAAAAAAAAGAAAAGAAAACACACAACTCGGATCACAACAAAACTCGCCAATATCCATATAGTGTCTACTCTCAGTAGCACACCAACATAATCTAAATACTGTTACTGCTCGACACTAGCTGTCCCCTTCGACACCGTTGAAGACTGTTCCCAGCCGCTTGGGGCAGCTGGTGGCGGCTGGGGACGCCACGCAGCGGTTGCCTCCTCTTCGATCTGTTGTGATCAGATCTGCAATTGGACAGCACACATAACTGCAACTGTTTCTCCCTCCTTCCATCATTCTCTACCTCCCTCCATCATTCTCTCTCTCTATAACTGAGTCAACGCGACAGATCGATCATAACCTGCCTCCGAACAAGAGGCACCCCCCCCCCCCCCTGCGATCTGATTGGCCATCCTGTGTGCCCCCAATGGTCACTAATTCGTCGTAATGTCAATATTTGTGTAAAGTTCTCTACCGACATCCACTTGGTAAAAGTACACCCAGCAGTTTTAGTGTGGCCAAGAAAAGCAAAATGAATAAAAAAACAATGTGAAACTGTACAATATTAATAGTGAAGTGGGCAGCCCCCACAGATTTATTGTTGTTACCCCTGTGCCCCCACCAGAAAATTCTCTGGACCCGCCCCTGCCCCTGTATATATCTCCACCTACATTTTACTACACTACACAAGTCCCCAACTTATTTTACCTCCACCACCCCCACCCCCCCAAAAAAACACCAACCCGAGCACACAACACTCACCCGCGTCTCCGAAGAGTCCGAGGCAGACATGGTTGAGGATTACATTCTCAAATGTCATTCTGACATGATCATTTGTTTTCAAAATTGGTATTATTAGAAATGCAACCTCACACCTAATTTAAAGAATCTGAGCTTACCAAATGGTAGAACACATCATTCTATGATAGTTTTCTTCTATACCATTTTCAGCGCAAATTGATAATAACGGTGTTATAGAGGGTATAAAACCCACGATTTCCTTGAGCCGCAGTAACCTTCCGCCTCCAGCGCCGCGACAAAATGACAAAAAGTCGTTAAGAGCGACGGGAAATCGGACGGATTTGTAGCGGATGACGTATGCGCGGGAAATCAAATGAGCCAATTAGCTTCGTGCGTGAACGTGACGTAGACACTCAATAGAACCAATCAGATATGGAATAGATCATCACGTGACAATAGAAGCTGGGCCTGGGAGAAGCCTTTTGAAATTCAAATCAGTTCCATCATGGCTAGATAGTGTGTAAGTTGTGAGAACATTTATTTCGATTTCACTGTAAAATATCAACAGAATAATGATCGGAGCAGCGGAGGTAATATAGAAAATTACCAAATATTGAAGCAAGATAACTAAATTTACATCACGGTGTACTGCCAGTGGAATTTCAATGCCCGCACTGTAAGCCATCGTGTCATTACAGAAATGACAAGACACCAGTGGGTTTGTGGTACATAGAAAAGGATTTAAAAAACAAACAAAGAAAGTAGTGTAACTTAACTGTAAGCGATCGCAATTCCCGCCAACAACGACCTGGAATACCCCGACGATCCCAGTGACCCGAAGTCTGACCCGTCTGGAGTTACAGCTGAAGGTAAAATGGGGATAAAACTGCTCCTGCCGAAACATGCGAGGTGAAGATTTTGCAGACCAGACAGGGGGGTTGGGAGGGCAGACAGACCAACCAGAAATGTGTTAATATTCTATGCTTACTAGTATTCTACCGATATTTCTCGAAATCCCCTGATATGTAGGCCTACCATGCCCTCCCAGATATCGAGACCAATATCGTAGTTATGCTTCGTTTGCGAAGGAAATGAGTGCTGGATTCGTTCGAAACGCGACGAAAGCTATTGGAAAATTATTCTGTTCATCCAAAACACGGAGTGGGGTTCCATTTCCAAATTTACCTCAAAATCTCTTAAACTAAATAGCTCATAGTACTAGAGGACGCATACCTGAAATTTTCTTTCACTTTCGCATGAAATGGTTTCGTTTTTTATCTTCACTCTATGAATTTATAGGGGGACTAAACTAGATATATTTATACCGTTTGAAGTATAAAAAGCACACACACACCACACACACACACACACACACACACACACACCACACACACACACACAACACACCACACACACCTATACTATATATATATATTATATATATACTTACTATATATTATACAACACCCACACAATAATTATATATATAATACTATACTATTTTAATATTATATAATATATATCATATATTATGGTATTATATTATTACTCATATATATTATAATATTATATTATATACATCATTATTATTTTTATCTAGTATTCTATTAATTATATATATCTATATTTTATATATATATACCTTCCTTTATAATACTATACTACAAAATATATATTATATAATTATGAATATGTACATGTGACAACACACCACACAGCTCTCACACCAGACACACACTCTCCATTCACACCTCAACTCCTCACTTCTCTCACACACACACTCACAGCCACACAGACACACACCCACACACAGAAACACCCATGCCCTATACCTACTTCACATACACCAACACACACACCTCACACACACCATCACACACACCTACTACACCTACCCACTATCACTACCCATCACACATCCACCCACTACACCATTACACACCACTCCCTCACACACTCATAGCACACTCACCTATCACTCCATCAAACCCACTTCACCACACTCAGATTAACATCCATGACCTCCCCCCTCTCCACCCCTTCTCTCTCTTATACTATCACCCTTCCCTTACTACCATCACCACAGCCACAGGATCCCTATCCAACCACACACACTTTTTCAGCACACACAGCGCCACACCTTAACCTCAGTATACACTTATATCCTCAACACTAACATTCTCTAACTCCCCCACCTATCGCTCTGTACATCTACTTTCCCTTCCTCTCATGCCTCTACCTAAATCGCTATCTGGTTCTTCCTTACTTCTGTTTCTGGACACTCGCCCCCACCCACTCTCTCTTCTTATACTCAGCTATTCGGTCCCTTTTACTACTCACTCTACACATACACCATCACACACACACCACACCCCTCACCCATCCACAAACCTACCTACACAGCCCACACACACACCACCACTTACACACACTCACACACTGCGCTACCCTACATCACTCACGCAACCACAACACACATGCTTCCCACCCGCACCACGCACGCACCACGCACCGCACTAACTCGTCAAACGCTTAATACCACACTACACCACCAAAATATAGTGTCTATATATACTTTATCTCCTTCCTTACCCTCGCTCATGTTATTCTTCGCTGATTATTTATCTTTATATATTTTCAAAGCGACTAGTAATAATATTATACCTCATCATCACCACTATCAATGTCTCTAGTCCTATATTCCACATTATTACTATATTTCACCTCCTCCATCCTTCTTATATACTATAATAAAATATAATATTTGTAATATATCTTATATATTACTTGAATCTCTACTTATCTCTTTTCTCACTTCCTCCTACCCATACCCCTATCTCCTCTATCTTTATCTCATATATTGTTGTGCTCTTGTGCTGCCTCTCGTGTGTGCCTTGGTGCGCTCGCTGTCTGTGTCTGTGTGTCTTCGCGTTCTCTGTGTTTCTTGCATGTGCTTTACTCCCAACGACCTCCTCTCCTCTCTTATTCTACATCCTTCGTCTTAACTCTTCTTCCCGTATTTCTTCTCGCTACTCTCAGGAAGACGTACATTTAGCGGTGTAACATCTACGATCAATCTCAACTACTTCCTATCTATAACATCTTGCGCCAAACCCACCCTCATACCAACTAGCTCTTACAGAGGTCTCCAGAATCTCGATATCCGATTACAATGAATAGCAGGTAACTGTCTTTATTTTACCACACTTATGCCTTCTTGCTTCTTTTGTCTCAGCTCACTCTGGTCTCATCTCCTACTCTCTTTATTAACATATCACTCCCTCCACTACCACACATTACTCGTTGTGCTCTTTGTCTCTGTGCTCGCCTGTGTCCTGTCGCCTGCCTTGTTGACCTATCCGACTCCCTTCTACTCACGATAGCACTTGACTTCTCTTATTCTACTCACTACCCCCCACCTCTACTCTCATCTATAGCTTCCTTTTACAACTTGGCCGGTCGGCGGTCGGCTGGCGGGCTCTGGGGTCTGCCTTCATAACCCTTTACTCAACGATTCCCAACCCTACCCTTCTACTCCTCTCTTCTTCACTTCACTCTTAAGCTCATCATTCCTCACATTCACTATCTGCTCCGGGCGTTGGTTAATAGGCTTTGTGCCAAGGCTCCGACCCTATTGCACGTCACATCACCGCCTCATACACACACACCAGTGCTGTCGTTCTCTCGTTTCGCTCTGTGCTCTCCGCGCTCCTCCTGTCGCTCTGTCTTATCCCTTCATCTATTATTCATCACACACCCGACAAACCATCACTACTCCTATTGCACCAGTAGCCTTCTTTATCTCTACCTCCTCCTCTATGATCACACCATCTCTTACTTCCTTCTTCTCAATCTACTCCTTGTACTCTTACTTGTGCATATGTCAGGATCCTTTACCTTAGATACTATCCTCTCTTCACTCTCCTCACTCTACCCTCATGTAGCTGTCTGTCGTAATGACATTATCTTGCATTTGCCGGGCTATGAGAAGTTGTCTTTATACATACATCGGGCGACTGGTAATTATTCTGGCATAAGATCAAATTGCCTTCTTTTTTCTGCTTAAGCCCGAACAACAGTGGGATGAACGCAACAGCATCGGGAATTAATCCTGACTAGCACTCCTACCATCCAGGCCGTGCCCAGATTTCAGTCATCTAGAACAGCGTGATTATATCATTGGCCACGTTTCTTGCTGTTTCTCGCAGGAACTGTATATCTGAAATATATCACGTGAGGGAACAAACGGTTATATCAAGGCATGACTTAGAAGACAACAGAATTCAAGTTGCTCGTTACTCACCTGCAATAGCGATAGAGACCGGTTTGTTGTTGTGTCAATCCCAGTACGATAAGCCCAAATAAGAGGTAAATGAGTCAACTTCCCAAGTTTTCCTACGACAGAGACAGAGAATTTCTACGCGGCCAGTGGAAGATGAGAGAAAATATATTATACTGATCAATAGCGAGGTGTAGACCGAAGAGGATTTATGATAAGGTCTATGGTTGCACTTTATTTAGTTTCGTGGCGGTACGTCTTTGACGTCTCTTCGAGGTATGCCATGTGGGTGAGACAACACACACACACAACACATCAACAGAAACACGCATGCGCTAGAGAGTATTAGTGTGAGGATGGTGCAGAGACAGAGGGTATATGGAGTTATAGATATATCAGTTGGGTAGTTATAGGGCCTAGGAGATTGATATGTATAATGTTTACACACAGCACAGAGTACACACACATTCACACTACACACACACTACATCAACACACATCACGACTCCAACACATATCAGCACACACAACAACACATATTATATATATAATTTATAGATATATGTATATCTATATTAAACACACACACTATAACTCACTACACACATCATATTCAATAATCACACACACCACCACACACTAACTACACACACAACAGCACAAACACATAATATATATATATATATATAAATATTAACATAGGGTGATTAGAATAATTATTACATAATATAGTAGTATATATATATTTAATATATAATAATATATATATATTACTACACACAACATAATATAATAATTTTATATTAATAGTTATATTTATATATTTAAATATATTAATATATAAGTTGCGTGTGTGTTAGTGCGCTAGAGCGTGTTTGTATAGTTGTTTGTTAGTTAGTAGTGTCATTATATGATGAATTATATTATAATATATAACATATGTTATATTAATATACTATAAAATGTATCAATTATTGTAATTAATATATAATTATATGTGTGTGTTTGTTATTGTTGTGTATGTGTGCTGATGATGTGTATAATCGTGGGCACACTGATCACGACTGCCTAGTGTACTGTGTGTGCTGATTGTCCGTGCCACAACAACCACCTACACATACACATACTACACATATACTATATATTATATATATATATATATATATATGTGTGTGTGTGTCTCACTGTTGGGATTGAGGCGGCGATAGGTATGTGTGTGATATATTATATATAAATATTATAATATGTGATGTAGTGGTGTGGCACTCGTAGCTACACGCATCACTGATGACGGACTGATCGCTAGTCTCCACGTGTGTTCTGTATAACTAATATAGAAAGGTAATAACGGGTAATAGTGATAATATGTAATATTACATATATATAACATATATACACTCACAGACACACACAAAACAAACACGCAAACCCACCGCTCGCGCACAGCACACACGCACTATATATATATATATATTATATAGATATATATATATATTATATTATTATATATATATATATATATATATATTGTGTGGTGTGTGTGTGTGTGTGTGTGTGTGTGTGTGTGTGTGTGTGTGTGTTGTATAATATAAATATATATATATATATATATTATATATTGACATATATATAACATATATACACTCACAGACACACACAAAACACGCAACACGCGCGCGCACACACGCACTATATATATATATATATATATATATATATATATATATATATATATATATATATATATGTGTGTGTGTGTGTGTGTGTGTGTGTATAATGCATGATTGTATGTACTTATTTTAACATTATTTTGACCATTCTGCCTTGTTTAGTTGTTGTTTTCAACAGAAAGTGGATAAACGCGACACGCCCACAATTATTTCCGTGTTCCCTCCCCAGATGGACGAGTGTACCAGGAAGGGAGGAATCTGCAGAGCTAAGGCTTTGAGTGGGTGCGAGAAGCAAAGGGGAAAGTGTGACGATGGAGGCGTCTGCTGCAAGAAACGTGAGAGAGATAGAGGGAAGGAGGGAGCGAAAGGGAGAGAGGGGGGGGAGTGAGAAGAGGAGAGAGAGAGATAGAGGGAAGGAGGAGCGAAGGAGGAGGGAAGAAGGGAAAGAGAGAGAGGGGGGAGTGAGAAAGAGAAGGAGACAGAGCGAAGGAGGGAGGAGGAAGGGAAAGAGAGAGGGAGGGGGGAGGGAGAAAGAGAAGGAGACAGAGCGAAGGAGGAGGGAGGAAGGGAAAGAGAGAGAGGGGTGGGGGAGTGAGAAAGAGAAGGAGACAGAGCGAAGGAGGGAGGGAGGAAGGGAAAGAGAGAGAGGGGTGGGGGAGTGAGAAAGAGAAGGGGAGAGAGCGAAGGAGGGAGGGAGGAAGGGAAAGAGAGAGGGGTGGAGGGAGTGAGAAAGAGAAGGAGACAGAGGAAGGAGGGAGGGAGGAAGGGAAAGAGAGAGAGGGGTGGGGGAGTGAGAAAGAGAAGAGACAGAGCGAAGGAGGGAGGGAGGAAGGGAAAGAGAGAGAGGGGTGGGGGAGTGAGAAAGAGAAGGAGACAGAGCGAGGAGGGAGGAGGAAGGAAAGAGGAGAAGGGGGGGGAAGTGAGAAAGAGAGGAGACAGAGCGAAGGAGGGAGGGAGAAGGGAAAGAGAGAGAGGGGGGGTGGGGGGAGTGAGAAAGAGAAGGAGACAAGAGGAGGGAGGAAGGGAAAGAGAGAGAGGGGGTGGGGGAGTGAGAAAGAGAAGGGGAGAGAGCGAAGGAGGGAGGGAGGAAGGGAAAGAGAGAGAGGGGTGGGGGGAGTGAGAAAGAGAAGGAGACAGAGCGAAGGAGGGAGGGAGGAAGGGAAAGAGAGAGAGGGTGGGGGAGTGAGAAAGAGAAGGGGAGAGAGCGAAGGAGGAGGGAGGAAGGGAAAGAGAGAGAGGGGGGGGAGTGAGAAAGAGAAGGGGAGAGAGCGAGGAGGGAGGGAGGAAGGGAAGAGAGAGAAGAGAGAGAGGATGAGAAAGGAAGGGAGAGAGCGAAGGAGGGAGGGAGGAAGGGAAAGAGAGAGAGGGGTGGGGGAGTGAGAAAGAGAAGGGAGAGAGCGAAGGAGGGAGGAGGAAGGGAAAGAGAGAGGGGGGGGGTGAGAAGAGAGGAGACAGAGCGAAGGAGGAGGAAGGAAGGGAAAGAGAGAGAGGGGTGGGGGAGTGAGAAAGAGAAGGGGAGAGAGCGAAGGAGGGAGGAAGGAAGGGAAAGAGAGAGAGGGGTGGGGAGTGAGAAAGAAAAGGGGAGAGAGTGAGGGAGGGAGGGAAATAAAAAGAGAGAAAGAGAGTAAAAAGGGAGAGAGAGATGGAAAAAGAAAGAGAGAGATAAGTGTGTATATGTATGTGTATCTATGTATATCTGATTGTGTGTTTATGCATATGTGTATGTTTGTGTGGGTGTGCGTGTACATGCGTGTGTGCTTGCCCTATGTGTTTCCGAATGTACGTACATATATGTGTTTTATATAATACATAATGGTATATTGTCTATTTCTTCACAGACCATTCGTCCACAAGGAGATTGTGTCGACAGAGAAGCAGCTGCACCAAGCAAGGAGGCAGATGCATACAGCGGGATGAAACTTGCTCCACAATATCCAGTGATGACCTCTGCAAGGGTTTCAGTTGCAAATGCTGTCTGGGGAGTAAGTAGTTCGTAGATCTGTGTGAAAAAAAATGCATACACAGAAATTTTTATATCTTTCGTTTTCCCTCTCTTTCTCTCTTACATATACACATGCATTTACTTGTATGTATGTATGTGTGTGTATATATATATATATATATATATATATATATATATATATATATATATATATATATATATATATATATACACACATGAATCTATATGCCTATGTGCGTGTGTACATATACAATGTATATGTTTACACATATGTCATATGTCATATGCTTACATATATGTTTGGGTGTTTATATCTACATATAACTGTATACACATCTACACCTTCTTTGCATGCATTTTTTTTTTTTTTTATCTCTCTAGTTTTTCCATCACCATTTATTCATTTATTCCTTCGTATATTTTGCATATACATATACACACACTCTTCTTGTTTGTATCTTTGCTGTCTATCAACCTACTGACTGCTCAATCTACCTACCCAGTTACCTCTCCTTTGGAATTTGTTAATTTATCATTTATTCATTTATTTATCTTATAGATAATTATTCTGGCGCCATCACTCCAAGCTGCCATCTATCATTTATTCATTCAATTTATCTTACAGACAATCCTTCTTGCGCCATCACTCCAAGTTGCCATCTATCATTTATTCCTTTATTTATCTTACAGACAATCCTTCTTGCGCCATCACTCCAAGTTGCCATCTATCATTTATTCATTTACTTATCTTCCAGACAATCCTTCTTGCGCCATCACTCCAAGCTGCCATCTCCAGGGAGGATTCTGCTTCAAGAAATCTGGAAAGGATTCATGCGCAGACGGCACCGTGATAAAAAACGGGTGTCTTGGTAAAAGATGCGCTTGTTGCATTCCAAAGAAAGGTCAGCCAATTTGCTCTTCACGGTCCGCGAATATAGTCCTTCTAGGCTATATTTTAGATGCTGTTTTTAATGGAACTTATATACTTCCCATTAAATATTCTTAAAAGTAGTGTCAGAACAAGAATATGCATGTATATATATATATATGTATATATATATATATATATATATATATATATATATATATATATATATATATATATATATATAACTGAGCCTGTCACATTCTAAAGAAAGGTCAGCCGATCTTAACTTTACGGTCCGCGAATAGAGTCTATACATTAGGTACTGTTTTTTTGTGAAACTTATATACTTCCCCTTAAATGCCATTCTAAAAAGTACTGCCAGAGCAAGAAAGGTAATATATAATGATAATGATGATAATAATAATAAAAATGATAATAAGGTCCCTAAGGTAGACGAGGGCATGTGCATGTGAAGTTCCAAGCCCGATGAAAGCTCGAATAGGCTCTGTGATCTTTGGGGAGAACATACGTCATTTAGAATAAACCTCGTATTTTCGTATTCTAGTGAATTCATGTTACGTGTGAAATGTCTCTCTCTCTTCTCTCTCTCTCTCTCTCTCTTCTCTCTCTCTCTCTCTCTCTCTCTCTCTCTCTCTCTCTCTCTCTCTCTCTCTCTCTTTCTCTTTCTATCTCTCTATCTTTATCTATTTATATATGTCTCTCTCTCTCTCTCTCTCTCTCTCTCTCTCTCTCTCTCTCTCTCTCTATATTATATTATATATATATATATATATATATATAATATATATATATATATAGATAGATATAGATATAGATATAGATATATGTATATATAATTATATATATACATATATATGCATGTATGTATGTATGTATGTGTATATAGAAGGGAAAGACAGAACCACAGAACCAAAAGCTCAACTTAGCAGTGTTATGCGCGTGTGTTTATGGGTGTGTGTGCTTTTCCACATGTGCTTCCCTGCAAACACACACGCACTTGCACGACCTATTTATCACAGTTATGTATTCAGTGTCCGTAGTCGTGAGCCGCCCCAGGTTGAAATACCGCAACACGTGTGTGTCTATGTGGTGTGTGTGTGTCTATGTGTGCTTTCTAGAGAAAGGAAGGGGAGTCATAGAGAAAGGTAGATGATATATATGAAAAAAAAAAAAATACTGCACCATTTTTAAGACTGATTAATAATCAATCCAAAAGAGAAACGAACTGGCTCGACAGAATAAAAAGGAGAAATGACCTTTCATTTTTCAAGACCTCAAACTTTCCCTCCTTAACTTTTGTAATTCTCATATGAATTTATTTCCTGAAAGATTGCTAGAAACAAGTGAAAAGATATAAAGTGTTACAGTTATGTTTCACACAATCATTTGCGAAACTAACTTTTTTTCTTCTTCTCTTTTCTTTTCTCAGCCTTCACAGTATTTCGCGCAGCCCGCCCCCCCTCCTCCCCCAAAGGAAAAAATGTAGTATTTTCTAATAATAACCCCAGGAAGGCCAGTGGGGCCTCATTTTGAATCTCTATGATATAACCAAAAATGCATTTGGACCAGTGCTCGGGAAAGTATGTTATGATATATACTTGAGAAACAAACTTTCCGTTTGGCCCTGAGAATTAGTCCCCCCCCCCCCCCCCCAAGCCTGATTCTTTGTGCCAATCAGCTGTTTAATCATCAAACTATTCAGGGTAGAATAATCAGAGTGGGACCTCAAAGGGTTTTGAAGCTTTGAATCTTGTTATTGGGTCATTCCATATGAATTCAACAAGAGTTAGATAACAATATTTCCTCATTGCTTGGGATTTTGTTCAAATAAAAAAGTAATAATAGTAATCACTCTCTTTCTCTGCATATATATATATATATATATATATATATATATATATATATATATTATACTTATATGTATGATATACATACGTGTGTGTGTGTTTGCTTGTGTGTAGACATACATAATAATATATCCTCTACAGTCTCGTTTCTTCCCCAGACAAGTGTCGCTGCGGAGTGAGCAACGGCGACCGCATCATCGGAGGGACGGAGGTGTCCCCACCCTTCAGATATCCCTGGCTCGTCGCCATCTACGATATTGAGAATCTGAAGGAGCCCTTCTGCGGCGGGAGCATCATCAACACCCGCTACGTCGTCACGGCCGCGCACTGTATGTTTACGCGGGAGAACGAACCCATCCCCGCATCCAAGTTTCGAGTGAAAGTCGCCGAGCACGACGTGGCTTCTGAGGACGACGACGTCGAAGGAGTCACGCGGATGCTGGCCCTGGAGAGCTACGTCTTCCATGAAGGCTACACAGAGAACTACTTCAACCTGGACATCGCCCTCCTGCGTCTGGAGGAGGCCCTGGACCTCACGTCGCACCCGGAGGTCCGACCCGTGTGCCTACCTTCGGACCCGACGAAGGTCTACGAAGGACAGACCGGGAAAGTCGTCGGCTGGGGAGACACGACCAATGGCGACAAGAAGTACCCCGACATCGTTCGGGAAGTCGACTTACCCATCGTCGAGTGTGGGCGCAAGGAGATAGCCGGTGTTTTGATCACACCTTTCATGCTGTGCGCAGGTTTTAAGAAAGGCGGGAAGGACAGTTGTTCTGGCGACTCGGGAGGCCCTCTGACGGTGGAAGAAGACGGGAGGTTCACCTTGGTGGGGATCGTCTCTTTCGGCGAGGAGTGCGCCAAACGGAATGTTCCAGGCGTCTACACGCGCATCACTGAGCTTTTGGAATGGATTAGCAGCAATACTGCTGAAGTATCTTACTGTCAATAGATTTTAAGTGAGGGGTTTATTGTTATGAGTTGTAGAACTGTTATACACACATATATGTGTGTGAAGTCTGCCCTCCTTTGATATAAGCTGTATTATGATTGACGTTGACCAAATAAATACATACTAAATCAGGCCCATTTTTGTTTCATGGAAAACGCTAATGACTGCGTATGAGGACGTGCAATTTGCCAAAAGAATTAGTGTGAATTGATGTCTGACAATCAGGCAGACCTTAGAAGGAGCCTGGTTGAGAACAATGGATTGCTGTCAGACCTAAAAAAGAGTAGAGTACAAGAACTATTATTTCAGACTTCAGAAGGAAATGGATAGGCTCATGGAAGTTTTTTTTTCACACATATCCTATCATCACAACCACTCGTATTTTCAAAAGGATGGGTAAGCCAACACGGGATCTCACAAGTGGACCGAGACTCCGATTACAAGACTTCGTATCCCAAATTGGATGAACATGGCCAGTTCTTTACCCAACTGTTGATAACGCAACTGAGAGGGCAGCTACAACTGAGTATGGTGTTGAACATTGGACAACCATTATGTCATCTATTATCTAAATAAAGATGTCTGGGATCTTAGTGCAGAAATCAATGAGTTTATCTCTTTAAAACTACTAAAATCCAGAACCTTCCATGGGGCTTCGTTCCCTGTTCCCTCATCGGGGCGTTACTCCTGGACCCCACCAGCAGGACCCCGGCTATGACTCAAGGGTCCGAAAGGCTTACAAAGAAATTTACAAAAAATATTTGGATAATTTCATGAAAGGAATCACTATGTATTTCTTTACTCTAAAAATGCATAATTCTTTTACATGAATTACTACATGGACTTCAAGCGACAAATAACATCGTAAAAAGAATTTGCATTCTATCTTATCCAAGATTTTTTTAACACAAATCCCAAATATGTATTACAAATGCATCTGTTTTCACTGTTGGTAGTAAGATGCATCAGCTGATCCGCTGATCAATGACTCACGTACACACTTGGCATAAGAACATTTTCTGGCCAAAGGAATTATTCCTCAACTCTTCAAAAGTTCAGTTCCTCTTCAATATCTAAAAATCTCGAGTATTTCAACTAATCTTCAAAGTTTCAGCTTCTCTTAAAAATCTCAACTCTTCAAAAGTTCAGTTCTTTATCAAAATCTTAACATCCTGAATATTTCAGTTAATCTTCAAATTCAAAGCTTCAAAATTTTAGCTTCTCTTCAAAAGTTCAGTTCTCTTCAAACTTTCAGCTCTTCAAAATCTATAACTCTAGATATTTCAACTAATCTTCAAATTACAAACTCTTCAACATTTCAACTTCTCATCAAAATCTTAACTCTTCAAAAGTTCAGTTCCTCTTCAAAATCTAAAACTCTTGAACATTTCAACTCATCTCCAAATTCAAGACTCTTCACAATTTCAGCTGTTCAAAATCTTAACACTTCAAACGTTCAGTTACTCAATATTTCAACTTCTCTTGTATACGTGTGTCTGTATAGAATCGTGGTAGGTTGTGTACATACGTATACATACATCAACTGAGAAACATCATATTGGGAATGTATACAATTTTTGTTTTACCGTCGATATAACATATGTTTGTCGTTAATTCATACTTCCGTAACAAGAGGAAAAAAATGGAAAAAATATAAAAGAATATATATATATCCAGATGAAAATGTAGATAATCGTTTTATTAGTTCATTGACCTGCAAGGCTATTTTTGTATTTTTTCATATATATATTTATTTTCTGTGTGTGTGTGTGTGTGGAGGGAGATACCGTGAGACAGACATTAAAAAATGGGTAGACAGGGAGATACCGAGAATAAGAGAGACGGGGAGAGAGCTAGAATGAGACAAAGAAAAAAGATAGGGAGAGCGAGAGAAAGTCAGAGAGATAGAGGAAAAGAGAGGATAAAGGGAGTGGGAGAAACTTTAAAGAAAGAGGAAGACAGAAAGTTTAAGAAAGGGAGAAAAATGAAAAAAATACTTTTTTTTTGGGGGGGGGCAAAAGACAGGCAGACAGAAAAGAGATTAGGAGACAAGGGGATACCAAGAATGAGAAAGAGAGAGACAGTGAGAAAGAGAAAGGCAGAGACAGGGAGAGAGCGAGGAAGAGAGGGGGAGAGCGAAAGGATAAAGAGAAGAGAAGAAACCGAAAGAAAAAGGGAAGAAGGCAGTAAAAGAGACAAAGAGAGAGAAAGATGGGGGAGGAGAAACAGAAAGAAGAAAGTGGGAAAATGAGTGAGAGAAATTTGGCGGAAGGAAAGAAAAACTAGGAAAAGCAACTTTATCTTCGTGATCAGGATTGCTTCCTTTTTTTCTCCAAATTTCTAAACTAGATTTTCAGAGGAAAAAAAAAACGTATTCAAAGAAATTTTAGAATGGAATGTTTAGTTCTTATATTTAGTAAAGGCCACATCAATACATGTATCCAGTACTCTTCTTTCTAGGCACTTCCCCACACACACAAAAAAGGAATAAAATATAAGTATATTAAATAAATGTCAAGGAAAATCATTATGGACCACTCTGATTCGCATAAGCTGACATTTCACAATTCACTTGTTTACTGTTTCAAAACCCTGCGATTTTTTATTTTTTAAATTTACTAATATTTGCTACTTTCAACGCCTTTTTCTTATTTATTTTCAGGAGAAGAAAGTACGAATTCACTGCAATCAACTGTCCCAATAAACCCTATTATCATAACGATATCATTACAAACTTGAAGTCAACTGAGGCACGCTAAGTTTTTAAGTATTGTCAGCTGTGAAGGTCTCACTTAAAATCTATTGACAGTAAGATACTTCAGCAGTTTTGCTGCTAATCCATTCCAAAAGCTCAGTGATGCGCGTGTAGACGCCTGGAACTTTCCGTTTGGCGCACCCATCGCCGAAAGAGACGATCCCCACCAAGGTGAACCTCCCGTCTTCTTCCACCGTCAGAGGGCCTCCCGAGTCGCCAGAACAACTGTCCTTCCCGCCTTTCTTAAAACCTGCGCACAGCATGAAAGGTGTGATCAAGTAACCGGCTATCTTCTTGCGCCCACACTCGACGATGGGTAAGTCGACTTCCCGAACGATGTCGGGGAACTTCTCGTCGCCATTGGTCGTGTCTCCCCAGCCGACGACTTTCCCGGTCTGTCCTTCGTAGACCTTCGTCGGGTCCGAAGGTAGGCACACGGGTCGGACCTCCGGGTGCGACGTGAGGTCCAGGCCTCCTCCAGACGCAGGAGGGCGATGTCCAGGTTGAAGTTCTCTTGTAGTCTTCATGGACGACGTAGCTCTCCAGGGCCAGCATCCGCGTGACTCCTTCGACGTCGTCGTCCTCAGAAGCCACGTCGTGCTCGGCGACTTTCACCCGAATCTTGGATGCGGGGATGGGTTCGTTCTCCCGCGTAAACATACAGTGCGCGGCTGTGACGACGTAGCGGGTGTTGATGATGCTCCCGCCGCAGAAGGGCCTCCTAAATTCAGAGTCTCGTAGATGCCGACGAGCCAGGGATATCTGAAGGGTGGGGACACCTCCGTCCCTCCGATGATGCGGTCGCCGTTGCTCACTCCGCAGCGACACTTGACTGAGGAAGAAACGAGACTGTAGAGGATATATTATGTATGTCTACACACAAGCAAACACACACACACGTATGTATGTATATCATACATATAAGTATATATATATACATACACACATATATGCAGAGAGTGATTACTATTATTACTTTTTTATTTGAACAAAATCCCAAGTAATGAGGTAATATTGTTATCTAACTCTTCTTCAATTCATATGGAATAACCCAATAACAAGATTCAAAGCTTCAAAACCCTTTGAGGTCCCACTCTGATTATTCTACCCTGAATAGTTTGATGATTAAACAGCTGATTGGCACAAGAATCAGGCTAGGCAAAATACTGTGAAGGTTGAGAAGAGAAAAAAAAAATGTTAGTTTCGCAAATGATTGTGTGAAACATAACTGTAACACTATATCTTTTCACTTGTTTCTAGCAATCTTTCAGGAAATGTTTTTGTTTCAGAAATGAATGAGAATTACGAAAGTCAAAGAGGGAAAGTTTGAAGTCTTGAAAAATGAAAGGTCATTTTTCCTTTTTATTCTGTCGAGCCAGTTCGTTTCTCTTTTGGATTAATTATTAATCAGTCTTAAAAATGCCGCAGTGATTTTGTTTTTTCATATATATCCTCTACCTTTCTCTATGGCTCCCCTTCCTTTCTCTAGAAGGCACAGAGAAGGAGAGGGGGTAGAGAGAGAGACAGACAGACAGAGAGGGAATGGAGAAAAAGACAAAGACACAGACTAGGGGTTGGGGTGGGGGAGGGGGGGGGCTAGGGTGTCGACTGTAGCACAGAACGAAGGCTTGCGGTCCTTCAACCCAGGGTGGCTCACGACTACGGACACTGAATACTTAAGTGTGATAAATAGGTCGTGCGTGTGCGTGTGCGTGTGCGTGCAGGGAAACACATGTGGAAAAGCACGCACACACAAACAAACAAACACACGCGCATAACACTGCTGTGTAAGTCGAGCTTTTGCTTTAGTAGTTCTGTCTTTCCTTCTGATTTTCACTGGTTCCCATTTTCTGGTAGTTATCGTTTTCTTAATGTATATACATATATGCATTTATATATACACACATACATACATACATATATATATATATATATATATATATATATATATATATATATACATACATATATATATATATATATATATATATATATATATATACATATATATATTATAAATATATATATATACATATATATATATATATATATATATATATATATATATATATAGAGAGAGAGAGAGAGAGAGAGAGAGAGAGAGAGAGAGAGAGAGACATATATATATCTATAGATAGATAGAGAGAAAGCGAGAGAGATAGAGAGAGAGAAAGAGAGATATATAGAGAGAGATTTCACAAGTAACATGAATTCACTAGAATACGAAAATACGAGGTTTATTCTAAGTGACGTATGTTCTCCCCAAAGATCACCGAGCCTATTCGAGCATTCATCGGGCTTGGAACTTCACATGCACATGCCCTCGTCTGCCTTAGGGACCTTATTATCATTTTTATTATTATTATCCTCATATATTACCTTTCTTGCTCTGGCAGTACTTTTTAGAATGGCATTTAAGGGGAAGTATATAAGTTTCACTAAAAACAGCACCTAATGTATAGACTATTCGCGGACCTTAAAGTTAAGATTATATATATATATATATATATATATTATATATATATATATATATATATATATATATATATATATATATATATATATATATATATATATATATATATATATATATATATATATATATATATATATATATATATATATATATATACATACATATTTATATACATACATACATATATATACACATACCTATTCTTGCTCTGACACTACTTTTAAGAATATTTAATGGAAAGTATATAAGTTCCATTAAAAACAGCATCTAAAATATAGCCTAGAAGGACTATATTCGCGGACCGTGAAGAGCAAATTGGCTGACCTTTCTTTGGAATGCAACAAGCGCATCTTTTACCAAGACACCCGTTTTTTATCACGGTGCCGTCTGCGCATGAATCCTTTCCAGATTTCTTGAAGCAGAATCCTCCCTGGAGATGGCAGCTTGGAGTGATGGCGCAAAGATTGTCTGGAAGATAAATAAATGAATAAATGATAGGTGGCAACTTGGAGTGATGGCGCAAGAAGGATTGTCTGTAAGATAAATGAATGAATAAATGATAGATGGCAACTTGGAGTGATGGCGCAAGAAGGATTGTCTGTAAGATAAATGAATGAATAAATGATAGATGGCAACTTGGAGTGATGGCGCAAGATTGTCTGTAAGATAAATGAATGAATAAATGATAGATGGCAACTTGGAGTGATGGCGCAAGAAGGATTGTCGTTAAGATAAATAAATGAATAAATGATAGATGGCAACTTGGAGTGATGGCGCAAGAAGAATTATCTATAAGATAAATAAATGAATAAATGATAAATTAACAAATTCCAAAGGAGAGGTAACTGGGTAGGTAGAATGACCAGTCAGTAGGTTGATAGACAGCAAAGATACAAACAAGAAGAGTGTTTGTATATGTATATGCAAAATATACGAAGGAATAAATGAATAAATGGCGATGGAAAGAACTAGGTAGTTAGATAAACAGAAAAAATACATGCAAAGAAGGTATATGTGCAGATGTGTATATAGTTATATATAGATATAAACACCCAAACATATATGTAAGCATATGACATATGAGTAAACATATACATTGTGTATGTGTATGTGTGTATATGTTTGTGTGTGTGCTTGTGTATGTAATATGTATATATGTATATACATAGGTATGTATGTATACATATACATACACATATATATACATACACACACACACTTATATGTATGTGTATATGTGAGAGAGGAGGAGAGGGAAAAAGAAAGATATCAAAAGTTATGTGTATGCATTTTTTTCACACAGATCTGCGAACTACTTACTCCCCAGACAGCATTTGCAACTTGCACCCTTGCAGAGGTCATCACTGGATATTGTGGAGCAAGTTTCATCCCGCTGTATGCATCTGCCTCCTTGCTTGGTGCAGCTTCTTCTCTGTCGACACAATCTCTTTATGGGCGAATGGTCTGCGAAGAAATGTACAATATACCATCATGTATTATATAAAACGCTTATATATGCACGTACATTTGGAAACACACAGGGCAAGCACGCAAACACACACACACGCATAAACACACAATCAAATATAGATAAATACACACAGTCACACATACATATACATACACTTATCTCTCTCTCTTTTTTCCATCTCTCTCTCTCCCTTTTTACTCTTTCTCTCTCCTCCCCCCTCTTTCTCTCTCCCTTTCTTCCTCCCTCTCTTTCTCGTATTCTCTCGTCCTCCCCCTCCCTCCCTCGCCCTTTCTCCTCTCACTCGCTCTCTCCCCTTCTCTTTCTTGCTCACCACCCCCTCTCTCTTTCCCTTCCTTCCTCCCTCCCTCGCTCTCTCCTTCTCTTTCTCGCTTACCCCCCCCCCTCTCTCTCTCTCTCTCTCTTTCTCTCCTTCCCTCTGTCAGCAATAAGCAGAACCGGATGGGTTGGACTTCGCACTTTGCAGCTGCCTTCCTTCCCAGCTTCCTCCTCGAGCAAGTCCGGCGAACCCACCCCCTGTCACGGCCGGAAGTCCAGCACCCCACAAATCAGAAGCAGGCACCCGGCAGCAGAAGAGCAGTCGCTGGATATAAGTCGTCTCGTCAGGCGTAGGAAGGAGAGAGCACCAGAAGCAGACCAAGACCGAGCAGGAGTCACAGGGCAGGAGGCCACCCTCCACCCTCACTCGGGGCGCGAGGTCACTCTCGGGGCCGCACCTTTCCCTCCCGAATAAA
>NW_020872707.1:190862-193766 GCF_003789085.1 Penaeus vannamei
AATGAATCTGGTTGCTAAACAAGGAAAGACTCATTTTATGGACAGGCGGCGCAATTCATCTTCGACCAAGTGTTAACAATCTCTTTTAAATTTAACGTGCCTGTGAGGTCCTTCTCGCATGCAAGAACATTTAAGTCATTGCTGCAGTTCTTCACGATCTTCAGCTTGCTAAGACTTTGTTACTGCTGCAGGGGCGGTAAGAGCTGATACACTGTGCACGCTGTAGTGAAGACTGCCTGGTGCTCATGGGCAAATATGACAGCTGCTCTGGAGGAAATTGGGCTTTTTGACCCAGTCATAGTGGTGAAAGTGTCTAAATCGGCCATCGGACTTTGCTTCAATCCTACGGGCAGGAGGAAATCACTCGCAAATATCTTCAACTGCAATGAAATTCTCCTTGGGTGCCCTGCGAAATCTTCGGTTGTCCGTGAAAGACGGAACCACTAAAGCAAAAGCCCAACTTAGCAGTGTTATGCGTGTTTGTTTGTGTGTCCTTTTCCATATGTGTTTCCCTGCACACACACGCACACGCACGACCTATTTATCACACATGTATTCAGTGTCCGTAGTCGTGAGCCACCCTGGGTTGAAGGACCGCAAGCCCTCGTTCTGTGCTACAGGTCGACACCCCCCCCCCCCTCCCCCACCCCAACCCTAGTCTGTGTCTTTGTCTTTTTCTCCATTCCCTCTCTGTCTGTCTCTCTCTCTCTCTCTCTCTCTCTCTCTCTCTCTCTCTCTTCTCTTTCTCTGTGCCTTCTAGAGAAGGAAGGGGAGCCATAGAGAAAGGTAGAGGATATATATGAAAAAAACAAAATCACTGCGGCATTTTTAAGACTGATTAATAATTAATCCAAAAGAGAAACGAACTGGCTCGACAGAATAAAAAGGAAAAATCTTTCTTTTTCAAGACCAAACTTTCCCTCTTTGAATTTCGTAATTCTCATTTATTTCTGAAACAAAAACATTTCCTGAAAGATTGCTAGAAACAAGTGAAAAGATATAAAGTGTTACAGTTATGTTTCACACAATCATTTGCGAAACTATTTTTTTTTCTTTTCTCAGCCTTCACAATTTCGCGCAGACCCCTCTCCCTCCCCGAAAGGAAAAAATATTTTTTCTTTTATAATAACTCCAGGAAGGCCAGTGAGGGCTCATTTGGAAACTGAGATATAACGAAAAATGCATTTGTACCAGTGCTAGGGAAAGTATGTTATGAAAAAAATATATAATATATATATATATAATACATAACTTATATGTATGATATACATACATACGTGTGTGTGTGTTTGCTTGTGTGTAGACATACATAATAATATATCCTCTACAGTCTCGTTTCTTCCCCAGACAAGTGTCGCTGCGGAGTGAGCAACGGCGACCGCATCATCGGAGGGACGGAGGTGTCCCCACCCTTCAGATATCCCTGGCTCGTCGCATCTACGATATTGAGAATCTGAAGGAGCCCTTCTGCGGCGGGAGCATCATCAACACCCGCTACGTCGTCACGGCCGCGCACTGTATGTTTTCGCCGAAGGACAAGCCCGAACCCCGCATCCAAGTTTCGGGTGAAAATCGCCGAGCACGACGTGGCTTCTGAGGACGACGACGTCGAAGGAGTCACGCGGATGCTGGCCCTGGAGAGCTACGTCTTCCATGAAGGCTACACAGAGAACTACTTCAACCTGGACATCGCCCTCCTGCGTCTGGAGGAGGCCCTGGACCTCACGTCGCACCCGGAGGTCCGACCCGTGTGCCTACCTTCGGACCCGACGAAGGTCTACGAAGGACAGACCGGGAAAGTCGTCGGCTGGGGAGACACGACCAATGGCGACAAGAAGTACCCCGACATCGTTCGGGAAGTCGACTTACCCATCGTCGAGTGTGGGCGCAAGGAGATAGCCGGTGTTTTGATCACACTTTCATGCTGTGCGCAGGTTTTAAGAAAGGCGGGAAGGACAGTTGTTCTGGCGACTCGGGAGGCCCTCTGACGGTGGAAGAAGACGGGAGGTTCACCTTGGTGGGGATCGTCTCTTTCGGCGAGGAGTGCGCCAAACGGAATGTTCCAGGCGTCTACACGCGCATCACTGAGCTTTTGGAATGGATTAGCAGCAATACTGCTGAAGTATCTTACTGTCAATAGATTTTAAGTGAGGGGTTTATTGTTATGAGTTGTAGAACTGTTATACACATATATGTGTGTGAAGTCTGCCCTCCTTTGATATAAGCTGTATTATATGATTGACGTTGACCAAATAAATACATACTAAATCAGGCCCATTTTTGTTTCATGGAAAACGCTAATGACTGCGTATGAGGACGTGCAATTTGCCAAAAGAATTAGTGTGAATTGATGTCTGACAATCAGGCAGACCTTAGAAGGAGCCTGGTTGAGAACAATGGATTGCTGTCAGACCTAAAAAAGAGTAGAGTACAAGAACTATTATTTCAGACTTCAGAAGGAAATGGATAGGCTCATGGAAGTTTTTTTTTTCACACATATCCTATCATCACAACCACTCGTATTTTCAAAAGGATGGGTTAAGCCAACACGGGATCTCACAAGTGGACCGAGACTCCGATTACAAGACTTCGTATCCCAAATTGGATGAACATGGCCAGTTCTTTACCCAACTGTTGATAACGCAACTGAGAGGGGCAGCTACACTGAGTATGGTGTTGAACATTGGACAACCATTATGTCATCTATTATCTAAATAAAGATGTGTGGGATCTTGGTACAGAAATCAGTTTATCTCTTTAAAACTACTAAAAATCCAGAACCTTCCATGGGGCTTCGTTCCCTGTTCCCTCATCGGGGCGTTACTCCTGGACCCCACCAGCAGGACCCCCGGCTATGACTCAAGGGTCCGAAAGGCTTACAAAGAAATTTACAAATAAATAATT
>NW_020872707.1:193866-208866 GCF_003789085.1 Penaeus vannamei
GTGTGTGTGTTGTGTGTGTGTGTGGGTGTGTGTGTGTGTGTGTGTGTGCCGTGTGTGTATGTGGTGTGTGTGTGTGTGTGTGTGTGTGTTGTGTATAAATAGATAGGTAGATAGATAGAGGTATACTGTTGATGCAAATATGGATGCAGGTATAGATACATAGATATAGCTACAGATATAGATACATCTATAATAATATAAACATTTGTATATAAAGGTGAAATATATATGTAAAAAAAAATAAGTGGTAAAAATGAGGGCGTTGGCAACTTTTGGATGTCGGATGAATGTTTTTATTCGCTCACATGAATGTATTTTCGTGTACACACATGTACGCACTTATAAGCACATTTGGTAAATAATGTAATGTAATGCAAATAAAATAGTAAGTTACGCTTTGATTATCTTCCTCTTTCTCACTTTCTGTTCTTTCTATCTGTCCCTGTCTCTGTTCCTCTCTCTTTCTCTCTTTCTTTTTCTCTCTCCTGCCCCCTCTCTCTCCTTCCTTGTCTCTCTTCTCTCTCTATCCTGTCTCTCTCTCTCTCTCCGTTTTCTCTTTCTCTTCCTTTCTCTTTCTCTCTCTCTCTCCCTGTTCCTCTCCTTCTCTTTCTCTCTCTATCCCTGTATCTCTCTCTCTCTCTCTCCTTCTCCTACCTCATCTCATATCGTCTCTCTTTCGCAAACACTCCAAACCTACAATTCGTTTAGAACAACATTTGGACCGACAACACACTTCTTAAAGACTCCCCCACCCCCCACCCCCTCACCCCCTCCCACCGACAACACACTTTTTAAAAGACTCCCCCCCACCCCACCCCCTCACCCCCCCCACCGACAACAACTCTTAAAAGACTCCCCCCCACCCCCACCCCCTCACCCCTCCCACCGACAACACACTTCTTAAAAGACTCCCCCCACCCCCCTCACCCCCTCCCACCGACAACACACTTCTTAAAAGAGGTTTCTTAAAAGACTCCCTCACGCCCTCCCTGCCCCCCCTCACTCCCTCCCATCGACAACACACTTTTTAAAAGACTCCCTCACCCCCTCACCCCTCACCCCCTCCCACTGACAGCACACTTCTTAAAAGACTCCCTCACCCCCTCACCCCCTCCCACCGACAACACACTTCTAACAGACTCCCTCACCCCTTCCCCATCCCCCCCTCACCCCTCCCACTAACAACACACTTCCTAAAAACTCCCACCCCCCCCTCACCCCCTCCACCGACAACACACTTTTTAAAAGAGGTTTCTAAAAGACTTCCTCCCTGCCCCCCTCACCCCACTCCCCCCCCACCCAAAAAAGAGAGGTTTATAATCAAATAATCCGGCAGCTCCATTTTCTTCCTCGTCATCACCACAAAGTCATCACAAAAATGTTCACAAATACGACAATATTTTTTTTTTATTGTATTCAGCATTTATTTGTTTTTCTTATTTCGTATTTTTTCTCTCTCTCTCCTTGTTTCTATTATTTTTTTTTTGGTATATCTTTGTATCGTTTGTCGACTTATTTCTCTTTTTTTTGTTCGTCTAGTTATACTTCTTCTCTATTCTTGCATTTCTTATTTATTCGTTTATTTATTGTCTATTTCTCATTCCTTTTGTTTTGATAAACACGTATTTTTAATTAAATTACAACCCAAAATTTTTTATTTCATTTCTTATCAACGGAAATGGACGCTAAATGAATAAATAAATCTCTTGTTAAACTGACACATGACGATAGAAAATATATGATTTTATGAAGTATATCTTTCAGCGGTTATATAATAGCAAAACTGATCTTTCAATAACTGCTACAACATCGAAAATATAACCTGAGTATACCATATCGGAGTTCGTATGTCTCAGGAGGAGGATGTCATCTTTCAGAACACATGTTTGTACTTATATTACGGTTTTCTTAATCAATAAGCAATGATAAGAATATTTTTTTTTCTGGATGTCATAATTATCTTTATCAGTATTGATGCATATATATATATATATATATATATATATATATATATATATATATATATATATATACATATATATATATATACACATATATTTATGAATAAACAAAAAATAAGATAATTTACAACAGGTATCATTACTTTCATCACCAGATCCACAGCAACCCCATGAAAATCCCCCCCCCCCCCCCCAAAAAAAAACGATCTCTTAGCAAAAATCTGGCATGACCATTAGTAAAAAAAACTAAATAATAAAATAAATAAATAAATAAATAAATAATAATAGATAAATAAACTGATTAAACCCCCAAAATAATAACAAAAAACAAAGTCCTGATCACTGTTAGCAGACGGAGCCCCCATAGCAATTGCACCGTGCCACTTGCGGTCCGAGGTCCCCGCTGACAGCCCGAGCGCCGGTGTCTCCTCCACGGACTCTGATTGATGACTGGGATCAACTTGATACGTTGGGCGATTACATGCTCTGAGGAAATTCACGGAGGAGGAGGAGGCTGTGACGTAAGTTGAGCCTCTTGTCACACTTTCATATCTACTGGATGTCAATCTGTCTGTCTACACACACACACACACACACACGCCCATGTATATATATAATATATATATATATATATATATATATATATATATATATATATTATATATATATATATATATATATATGTACACACACAACATAAACACATATACACACACATAAACAACATACACACACACACACACACACACACACACACATACATACACACACACACGCACACATATACATACACATACACATACACACACACACATACACACACACACAATTATATATATACATTTACACATACACACACGAGTATGTGCATAAAACACACAGGCGAATGCAATGAGAGGGAAAAAGAGCGAAAGGTGTGTAAAAAACACCCACGCACTCACACACGCACATAATGTATGTACTGAGTATGACGTACCGACACACATGCGGGAAGCTCTCGATAAGGGTATGTGTGTGTACTTCGTTGTGCTTCTGTGTACGTAAATGTAAATGTAAGCAGGGACTCTCGATAAGGTACGGTGTACTTCGTTGTGTCTGTGTGCGTCTTGCTTGCGTGTTCAGGGACCGATCAGGCACAGTAAAAAGCCCCCCCCCCCCCCCACAATGTCTATACTTATATAGACCTTGGCCCCCCCCCTACCCCCTTCTAAAACCCGAATCTACTCCCCCCCCTCCTCTCCCTCTCACTCTACTCGTCCTCCATTCCACCCCTTTCCTTTTCTCTTCCATTTCACTCCCTCTCCTTCTTCTAGTCTCCCTCTCCCTCTCTCCTCCCGCTTCATCACCTTCCTCCATTTCACCCCTTCCCCTATATTTCCCCTCTCCTTCCTCTCTCTCTTCTAGTCCCCCTCTCCTCTCTCCTCCCTCTTCCACTCCTCCTTCCCCTTCTCCATCCATCCCCTTTCCCCCACTTCGCCTTTCCATCCCTCTTCTCCCTCCTTCCTCCTCTCACAGCTTCCCTATCCCCTCTTCCCCAACCCCTCCCCTCATTAAACCCCTCTCCTTCCCCTTCTCCATCCATCCCCCTTTCCCCCCTTCCCTTTCCATCCTCTTCTCCCTCCTTCCTCTCACAGCTTCCCCTATCCCCTCTCCCCCCCCCCCCCTCATTAAACCCCTCCACCCTCCCCCTTCCCCTTCCCCCTCATTCCACCCCCTCTCCCCCACCTCCCCCTACACTTCCCCCCTCATTCCACCCCTCACCACCTCCCCTCCCCTCCTCATTCAACCCCCTAACACCCCTCCCCTCTCCCCCGCCCCCTCATTCAACCCCCTCCCCCCCCTCCCCCTACATTTCCTCCCTCATTCAACCCCCTCTCCCCTTCATCCAAACACATTCTTTGCCACCCCTTCCCCTCCCCCCCCAAATTCAACCCACTCCCCTCCCCCCTCATTCAACCCCATCCCTCCCCCCTCATTCACACCCCTCACACCCTCCCCTCTCCCCTCATTCAACCCCCTAACACCCTCCCTCTCCCCTCATTCCACCCCCTCCACACCTCCCCTCCCCCCTCATTCAACCCCTAACACCCTCCTCTCCCCTCATTCCCCCCTCCCCCCTCCCCCCTCATCCACCCACCACATTCCTCGCCACCCTTCGTCCAGTCATTTCGCAAACATTTCGCGGAACTCTTAAGTGTCTTAAGACTAAAAGAAGGGCGAGGAGGGAAGGGAGTAGCGGGGAGGGGGAGAGGAGGAAAAGGCGGGAGGGGAGGGGAGGATGGGCACGGGAATTGGGGAGAGGAGGAAGATGAGGGAGGAGGGGGAGGGAGAGGAGGAAGAGGCTGGGGGGGGGGAGGGGAGAGAGGGAGGATGGCAGGGGAGGGAGGGGAGGGGGGGGGGGAGGGATGGCTGGGAATGGGAGGGGAAGAGGAGGAGATGGAGGGGAGGAGGGAGGATGGCTGGGGGGAATTGGGAGGGAGGGAGGAGGGGGAGGATGACTGGGGGAGGGAGGGAGGAAGATGGCATGGAAGGGGAGGGGGGAGGGGGAGCTATCTTCCTCCCTCTTCTTCCGCCGTTGCGTAAATTTCGTTGTATTTTCCGCCGTGGTCGTCGCTTTTGGTCCCGTGTGGGGAATATAGGGAGGAGGAGATAGGAAGAAGTGATAAAGGACGTGGATAAAGAAGAGGAGAGGATAACGATAGATATACAAACACAGAGGCAAGTGCACAGGCATAAACACACAAATCTCTCTTTCTTTCTCTCTCTCTCCTTCTCTTTCCTTTTCTCTTTCTCTCTTACCTCTCTGTCTTTCTCTTCCTGTCTCTCTCTCTCTCCCTTTCTTTACCCTTTCTCTCTTTCTTATTCTCTCTCTCTCTCACTTTCTTATTCTCTAGCTCTATTTCTCTCCTCTCTATCTCTCTCCCTCCCCCCCTCTCCCTTTCTTTCACTCTCTCTCTCCTCTCTCGCTCTCTATCTACCTCTCCTCCCTCTCTCTCCCTTTCTTTCACTCTCTCTTCCCCCCCTCTCTCTCTCCGTTACTTTCACTCTATTTTCCTTCTCTTCTCTCTTCTCCCTCCCTCTTCTCCCTTTCTTTTCACTCTCTATTTTCCTCCTCTCTCTCTCTCTCTCTCTCTCTCTCTCTCTCTCTCTCTCTCTCTCTCTCTCTCCTCTCTCTCTCTCTCTCTCTCTCTCTCTCTCTCTCTCTCTCTCTCTCTCTCTCTCTCTCTCTCTCTCTCTCTCTCTCTCTCTCTCTCTCTCTCTCTCTCTCTCTCTCTCTCTCTCTATGCGTGTGTTATTAAAACCACAGAAAGTCAGAGTCGTGAGTTTTTCTTCTGTAAAGTTTTCTAAAACGCATTTATAAAACTTTCTATCATTTTGCTATGCGTTTAGCAGCACACACACACACATAAATACAATTGCACACATAAATACAATTGCAAACAAACACACACACATTAGCACAAATACAATAACACACATAAACAAACACACACACACACATAATTCAATACAACATAAACAAACACACACACACATTAGCACAAATACAATTACACACATAAACAAACACACACACACACACACACAGACCACACATAAATACATTACACACATAAACAAACACACACACACACATTAGCACAAATACACAAATACAATTACACACATAAACAAACACACACACATTAGCACAAATACAATTACACACATAAACAAAACACACACACAACACAATACAATTACACACATAAACAAACACACACACATTAGCACAAATACAATTACACACATAAACACAAACACACATAAACACAAAACACACACACAACACAAACACACACCACAAGCATACGAACACACACACATATACACAAACGCACATAGACACAAACACACACATAAGCACACAGACACACACATAAACACAAACACACGCATAAATACAAACACACACAAGCACACAAACACACACATAAACACAAACACAAACATAAAAATAAACACACACAAACAACAAATATATATACACTTAAACAAAAACACACACATAAACACGCTCGCACATAAACATACGCACACATAAACACAAACACACACCTATAAAATGAACAATGAAATAAATAAACAGATAAAATGAAGGATAAATCGACAAATAAATAAATAAAGAAAAAAATAAATTGACGAATAGATAGACAAGTAGATAAAAATGATAGATAAAGAAACAGAATAAATTAGAGGAAGAAAACACAACTGAAAAAAAAAATGAAAAAGAAGAAAAAAGGAGGAGAAGAAGAAGAAAAAAAAAAAAAAAAGAAGAAAAAGAAGCTGGAGGAGAAGAGGAAGAAAGAAAAAAAAAGAAGAAAAAGCTGGAGGAGAAAGAAGAAGAAGAAAAAGAAGAAGAGGAAGCATGAGAAGGAGAAAAAGAAAAAGAAGAAGGAGGAGAAGAGGATGATGATGAAGAAAAAGAAAAAGAAAGAGAGGAAGAAGAAGAAGAAGAAGGAGGAATAGAGGAGGAAGAAGAAGGAGAAAAAGAAAAAGTTAGTAGAAGGAGGAGAAGAAAAAAAAGAAAAATAACAAGTAGTAATTATAAAAAAAATAAATAAATAAATGGTATCAAAAGAGGTAAGCAATCTTACTTTGATATCGCACGATGCAAGCACACAAGCAAAAAAAATCTGCTAATAAAAATCGCTTTCAAAAAAAAAAAAAAAAAAAAAAAAAAAAAAAAAAAAAAAAAAAAAAAAAAAAAAACGGCCACCTTTTCAAAAATTCCCGCCTTCCGGTGAACGGCGAAAGACCCTCTCGCGCGTTTAAAAGTTACGTCAAATGCCTTTTAAAAGTGACGCAAACTTCCTCCGACCGAGCAGTGGGAAATCCTAACTTCCCATATTAAATCTTTGGCGACAGATAATAACAGATAATAAAAAGGTTTTCGAGTTTTTTTGTTTGTTTTTGATTCACGAACCACAACAAGGTTCGGCTAACCTGACGCCATGACACCTTAGGGGAAAATTGAAAGTTTTGGGGAGAGAGAAAAAAAAAACGTAATTTTGTAGTTATATAATTTGAATGGATAGGGAGGTAAGTCCAGATTTTTTTTTACGCATCCGATTGTGTTTATTTTATTTTTATTTATCTATTTATTATCATGATTGTTATTATTATTTTACTTATCTGTTTATTATCATTATTTTTATTGGGGGGTGGGGTTATTTATGTATTATTATCATGATTTTTTTTTTTTTTGGGGGGGGATTGTTTGAAATTTCGTAAAATGGAAATTATCTCAGTATTTCTTAAATGGGATTTTTTTATTTATTTTGTATACGGTGTCAAACTCGTGTGCCAATATCTTATTCATTATCATTATTATTCAATAGTCACACTCTCTTTAACTTTCTCGATCTTCTCTTTCTCTCACTTTCTTTGCCCCTCTTTCTGTCTACTCTTTCTCTCTCTCTCTCCTCTCTCTTTTCTCTCTCTCTCTTTCTCTCCTCTCCCCCCCCTCTCTCTCTTTTTCTCTCCTCTCTCCCCCCTCTCTCCTCTTCTCTCTCTTTCCTCTCTCTTTCTCTCTCTCCCTCTCTTTCTCTCTCTCTCTCTCTTCTCTCTCCCCCTCCTCTCTCTCTCTCTTCCCCTCCCTCCTCCCACCCTAAGCCACACCCCTCACCCCTATAAGCCACACCCTCTGACCTCGCACAAGGAACACGCAAGAAGGCGGGGGGGGTGTCGCAGGGAGAAGGGGAGGGGTGGATGAGGGAGAGGATGAGGGGGGGGGTAAGGGGTAGGAGGGTGAAGGAGGGTAGGGGTGAATGAGGAAGGGAGAGGAGTGAGGGAGGGAGGGGAGGGGAATGAGGGAGGAGGGGTGGAGAGGAAGGGGAGGGGAAGGGGAACTGGAGGGGAGTGAGGAGAGGAGGGGTAGGGAAGGGGGGGTGAGTGCGACTGACCACTAGGAGGGTGCGGTACCGGGACGCCCGCGCCGAAACCACGTGCGGCCGCTGCTGGACTTTCGTCTCTCGCTTGCAAGTATGTCGGCTGAGTGCTTGCGTGAGTGCTTGATGGGTGATTAGTTGTGTGATTGTTGGGTGATTGGTGAGTGCTTGTAGGGGGATTGTTGGGTGATTGAGTGAGTGCTTTGCGTGAGCGCTGTTGGGGGTTATGGGTGATTTCTGAGTGCTTGTTGGTGCTTACGGGTGATTGACGGTGATTATTGTGATTGTTGGGTGATTGTGAGTGCTAGTTGGGTGAGTGTTGGGTGATTAGTGGGTGATTGGTGAGTGCTTGCGCGAGTGCTTGTTTGGTGATTGTCGGGTGATTGCTGTTTACTAAGTTTTTTTTAAATTTTATTTTGCTGACTGCCTGTTGGGTGCGAAGTGCTTGCTATATGTATGCTGAGTGTTTGTTAAGTGCTTGCTGTATGTGTGCTGAGTGGTTACTGAATATTTGCCGAGTGCTTGATGAGTTTTGATAAGTGCTTGATGAGTTTTGATAAGTGCTTGATAAAAGTTTGTTAAGTGCTTGATGAATAATTGCTGTGTGTTTGTTAAGTGCTTGATGAATATTAGCTGAGTGTTTGCTGAGTGTTAGTTAAGTGCTTGGTGTATGTTTGCTGAGTGCTTGATAAAAGTTTGCTAAGTGCTTGATGAGTTTTGATAAGTGCTTGATAAAAGTTTGTTAAGTGCTTCTGGGTGTTTTGTCTGCTGAGTGTTTGATAAAAGTTTGTTAAGTGTTGCGTGTTTGCTGTGTGTCTGCTGATCAGTGTTTGATAAGTTTTGTTAAGTGCTTGCTGTCTGTGTCTGCTGAGTGCTTGATTAAAAGTTTGTTAAGTGCTTGATGAAGTTTTGATAAGTGCTTGATAAAAGTTTGTTAAGTGCTTGCTGTGTGTCTGCTGAGTGCTTGATAAAAGTTTGTTAAGTGCTTGATGAATATTTGCTGAGTGCTTGATAAAAGTGCTGAGTGCTTGATGTGTGTCAGCTGAGTGCTTGATAAAAGTTTGTTAAGTGCTTGCTATGTGCTTTTAAAGTGGCTTGAGGAAATGTTGATGATTGCTAGTGTGATGTTTGCTGAGTGCTTTGATGAGTGCTTGTTAAGTGCTTGCTATGTGTTTGTTAAGTCCTTGATGAATATTTGCTGAGTGCTTGATGAATATTTGCTGAGTGCTTGATGAGTGCTTGTTAAGTGCTTGCTATGTGTTTGTTAAGTGCTTGATGTATTTGCTAGTGCTGATAAAAGAGTGCTGAGTGCTTGATGTGTGCTTGATAAAAGTTTGTTAAGTGCTTGCTGGATGCCTGCCGAGACCAGTTTGAATTCTGGAACGGAACAATTCTCGTATTTTTGTTTGTAAATAGATATGTATTTTAAAGCAATTTTTTTTTCCTGTGGGTGGACAAGCAAGCAATTTTGCGTTTTTTTTTGTTTTTTGTTTTTTTTTTTTTTTTTTTTTGCGTTTCAGACAGTATTCGTTTGATTTTCTTTGAGTTCGAATATGATGGCGACATTCTTTTGTTTTTGTTTATATCATTTTTCTATTTCTTTCCAGATCTTGGAACACAGTGACAAATTCTTATATTCTCACTTTATTCAATATTCTTTATTCTTGTTTCCATTTACTTTGTCTTCCTCTACGTTAGAACATTTGGGGATTAATCTTGTATTCTAAATCCATTCAGTTTATTATTGTTTTTTCTTCCAGTTTCGTATTTAATGGAGTCAAATTCACACATATTTAAACACTAATTGGTCACTGAAACACTTTTTTTTACATCACAAATCACAGTATTATATTCACTGTCAATATCACATTAATAAAGTCTTTGATATACATTTAATAAACGTTCTTCTGTTATTATTTATTTTTGTATTCAAATCACGTTGTAATGTTTACAAACTTTAAACCAAAAAAAAAACGAAAAAACGAAAAAGTAAAAAAAAAGGGAATAAAGAAAAAAATGATAATAATTAAAAACGAATCGTCAAGTACAGAAGCAAAATTAACGAAGAACAATAACAAAAATATCTTAATGAAAAGAAAAAATAGACGCCGGTGATTTAGTTCGAGAGATCACAAATTCAAAACTCGCGGCGCCGTCTCACTCACTCGCTCCTGCCGAACGCGCACAACCTTCCCCCACCAACGCTCAGAGCACACTGAATGACTTTGGACTCTGGCGCGCGATCCGTCCCCGCGCCTGACCCCGTCTCTCTCTCTCTCTCTCTCTTCTGTTCTATCTTTCTCTTTTCTCTCTGTCTGTCTATCTTTCTCTTCTCTCTGTCTGTCTCTCTCTCTTATCTCTCTCTCTCTCTTATCTTCTCTTTTTTTCTCTCTCTCTGTCTGTCTCTGTCTCTCTTTCTCTCTCTCTCTCTCTCTCTCTTTCTCTCTCTCTTTCGTATGTAATCTCGTAAAACAAATGGACATTTCATATGAAAGTTTCTCTCTATTTTTTCTATTTTATCTCTTTCTGTCTCTATCCATATATATCTATTTTCTCTTCTCTCCCACTCTTTCTCTCTCTCTCATGTGATCTCGTATAGAACAAATGAATATTTCATATACGAATGTTCTCTGCCTATCTATCTTTCTCTTTTATCTCTCTCTCTCTCTTGCTCCCTTTCTCTCTGTTTCTGTCAGTCTGTCAGGATTCCTTTCACTGTCTGCCTGTCTGTCTATGTTTCTCCTCTCTCTTGCTTCCTTCCTCTCTATCTGTCTGCCTCTTTAGTTTCTTTCTTCTTTCTTCTCTCTCTCTCTCCATTCTCCCTCCCTCCCTAATTCCTTCCTTCCCTCCTCTCTCTCTCCCCCTTCCTCCCTCTCTCTCCCTACCTCCTCTCTAGTCTCTCTCTCTCTCTCTCCCCTTCCTTCCCCCCTCCCTCCCCCCCCCCCCCCTTCCCTCTCTCTCTCTCGGTCAAGAACAACCTACAATTTTTTGGCTTCAAGTTCGCCGCCCGTGAACAGTTCCTCACGCCAATAAAAACGCGATGTTCTTCTGTTCTTCTGTTGGTCTGTTCTTCTCCGGTTTAAGGTCCTGACCCGTTCCTTCACCTCTTCTCTCGGCGCAGAAAGTGGTCACGTAAATGGAAGGCCGTCGTGACCTTTTTTTTTATTTATTTGTTTTTATTTATTTCTTTTTTTATTACTATTATTATTTTTTAGTTGTGTGGTGATATGATTCACGTTTGATGAAAGGGTAATGGTGGTGATAGCATATATGTATATTTGTGTATGTTGTGTTGTGTATATAGATAGATAGATAGATAGATAGATAGATAGATAGATAGTAGATAGATAGATAGATAGATAGATAGATAGATAGATAGATAGATACATACATATATATATATATATATATATATATATATATATATATATAGAGAGGAGAGAGAGAGAGAGAGAGAGAGAGAGAGAGAGAGAGAGAGATACAATATATATATATATATATATTATATATTATATATATATATATATATATATAGATAGATAGATAGATACATAATATATATATAGATAGATATAATATATATATATATGTATATATATGTATGTATGTATGCATGTATGTTTTTTTTCTTTATGTGTGTGTGTGTTTTGTATATATACATAAAATGCATATGTATTTTTTCTTTTCTTATGGCTGTGTTCATGTGCGAGTGTGTGTGTTTGTGTGATTTGTGTGTGTGTGAGTGTATGCATGTGTGTGTGTGAGTGTGTATGCATGTGTGTGAGTGTGTATGCATGTGTGTGTGAGTGTGTATGCATGTGTGTGTGAGTGTGTATGCATGTGTGTGTGTGTGCGTATGTGTATGTGTGTGGAGTGCGCGTGTGTATGTCTATGCATATATCAATTTATCTATCCCTATCTTTATCTCTCTATCTGTAATCTATCTATATATTCATATATATGCATGTATATATGTGTTTATGTGTGTCAATGTGTGTGTGAGTAGGTGTGTACGAGAACAAGAGAGAGAGAGAGAGAGAGAGAGAGAGAGAGAGAGAGAGAGAGAGAGAGAGAGAGAGAGAGAGAGAGAAGAGAGAGAGAGAGAGAGAGAGAGAGAGAGAGAGAGAGAGAGAGAGAGAGAGAAGAGAGAGAGAGAGAGAGAGAGAGAGAGAGATAGATAGAGATAGATAGACAGAAAAAGAGAAATAAAGAGAAAGAAAAGAAAGACAGAGAGAGAGATAAAAGACAAAGATAGATAGACACACAGAGAGAACATTCGCATAAGAAACGTATTTGTTTTACGAGAGCACACGCATTCAACGGTAAAATGCCTTTACGTAATATAATTTCTCGATCTTTCCCTTCTCAATGATACGTGTGAAAATACATCTTTATGCTCGTGTTTCATAACCTGTTACAACTTCCTCTTGTGTTTGTTTGTACTCTGTCTATTGTTATGCTAAATTTCATATAATTGTGAGTGCGAATTTGCTTCTTTCTTTCCGGGAATATATCTAAACTTCCTCCTTGGTTCCCGTGTAACCTCAGTGATTCTTTCTCTCTATATATATATATGTGTGTGTATGTATGTATCTATCTCATTCTCTCTCTCTCTCTCTTTTTTTTCCTATCTCTCTCTTTTCTCTTTTTTTCTTTCTCTCTATCTCTCTCGTTTTTCTTCTCTCTATCTAATTTTCTCTCTCTCTTTTGTTTCTTCTCTCTCTCTGTCTGACTCTATCTCTCTCTTTCTCACGCTCTCTCTGCCCTCCTCTCTTTCTCTCTCTACCGTTTATCTGCCTGTGTGTACCCGCGCGTATGTAGCTGTGTGTTGTTTATTGTTTGTCATATTAAGTCCTTTATTTCACTTCATTTTCTCTCCATTTTTATCAATAACTTTTAGGTCACTTATGGTTATTGACGTTTCCTAATTTCGGGATTTTTTTGACTGTCTATATAGATATTTATTTATGTTTTTGTATGCCAATTTTAAATAGAAATAAAAAGAAAAAGAAGGAAGGAGAAAGAGAGAAATACAAAGAGAGAGAGAAAATAGGTAGATTGATAGATGGAGATAGATAAAGAGAGATAGATATATAAAGAGAGGTAGGAGGGGGGAGTGGAAGATGAAAGCAAACACACCCACACCCACACATACACAGACAGACAGACAGAAAAACATGCACACATACAAAAAAAAAAAAAAAAAAAAAAAAAAAAAATTACCAAGACAGTGTCTAAACTCAACCCTATGAACACAATCTTCTCTAACACTATCATCCTCCCTCACATACTCACCTCATTCTCTATCGGTACAACATATTCCCTCATTCAAATTTAATACCATTTTGCAACATGTTCATAAACTACCTTATGGAGGTCATGGACTTAAAAAATTATATAAAAGTTCACTGTGGCAAAGGTGGAACAGGTGTGGATGAACATGATCATTTCCACAGCGCAAGAGTGATCGGTCCTTCGATATAAGATTATCAAAATTGCGTCATTTTCGCGATGCAATGTCGAAACGCTGTATTAATTGCTTCGTTGAAATCATTCTCATGCGATTTTGTATATTTTTTCGGTCTCCATTTCTTCTTTAATGTATGGTATGCGTGGTTGGTGTTTAGGTGTTGTAGATATACATGTCAATGTACTTTGGTGCATATTTGCGTGAAGATTAACACACGCACACAGACGCTTAAAACACGCACACTCATCTACACCTACCTACACAAATACACACAACTAAAAAACAAAACAAAAAAAAAACACCTACCTACACAACACACGCACCTAAAACAACACACACCTACACAAACACACACACACACTACACCTACCTACACAAACACACACACCTACACCTACACAAACACACACACACACACACACACTACTACAAAACACACACACATCTACACCTACACAAATACACACACACCTAACACACACACACAACAACACATGATCACATCTTGAGAAAAGGTCATCATGCTCTGATCTTTCTTAACAAACCGATTAAAGACAAAATTTCTGTCATGGCATCCAATAAGAGTCGTGAAAGGCAAGGATTTCAAAATCATCCCCCCCCCCCAAAATTATAACGAATAAATGCAAGTTCATATTCAGATTAATATCGATGCTTTGATTTTGTTCTATAGAGATGGCGGTGGAAGGGAGGCAGCAGACATCATCGAATTAACGTTAAAGGTGGTCGTTATAGCAAGTGAACTAAGGTATGTTGGTATTAATGTATTGTGTTATGACATATGACAGCGATTGATGACAAATTACTCTTCTTAATTTAATTCGCCTCGTATGTGTGTTCCAGGAAAGTTTTTATGCATCTATATCTATATATAAATGTTTCTGTGTATAATGTATATCTATATATATTGTATCTATGTATCTATATATATAAATAAATGTTTCTGTATTTAATGTATTTCTATATCTAATGTATCTCTATCTCTATCTATATATAAATGTTCCTGTATATAATGTATATCTTTATCTAATGTTTATATCTCTATCTCTATCTATACATGTTTCTGTATATGTATATCCATATAATATATACATACATATATATATATATGTATATATATATATATATATATATATATATATATATATATATATCCATCTATATATAAAGGTTTCAGTATATAATGTATATCTATATATAATGTATATTATATCTAAATATATTGGTATTTCAATTTCATATCTATATCTTATCAATATACATCTACATATTCATCTGCCTATCTATACAAAAACCTATCACTCGATCTATCCATCCCTTGATCTATCTAATGATACTTATCCATGCCAAAACCTATTACACAAAGCACCGTATCCATTCAACAACAATAGTGAGTGGCTGATTCACAATACCTTAAAAAGGAAACTGACAAGAAATGAATAGCACGGAAAATGCACTGTTTTTCATACGTGCAAATTTTCAGATCTGCACGCTACTGGTAATGAATTTGCAATGAATTTGCATGTCCCTTTCCCAGCCTTAGGAGCAGGGGACTCTCTGACTCGATGGACAAATAGAGGGTTGCTTAAAAGGAAGCGTAAATTATGATTGTTTTGGTTAC
>NW_020872707.1:213866-218866 GCF_003789085.1 Penaeus vannamei
GATGGAAAAGCATGACAAAAGCCTGTGAGCCCCAACGGTTGGCAGATAGTATACTATCTGAACAGTAGATGGCGTTGCTTACACAATGCATCTTCTGTTTGTTTACATTTTGAAACTACTTGCTCAAAAATGGCAGGAAAGGAATGGTTTGCTTTTTTGGATTCGTTTGTTTTTGCATGCCTTATGATTCATGTTGTTTTAACTGTAGGCCTACTTTCATTAATACTTTCATTGAAATCAAATAAAGAAATGTTTTACAGAAATGTGCTTTGTATATCCTTGATTTAAGGACACAACAAAAATGAATGAAAAACGAAGAATTTATTGATGCCAAATGATTGTAGAGTTTATTTAATAGATTTGTTATTTAATGACATGGAGTTTATTGACTTGCAAGTTCATATTCATTGCCTTAACACCAAAGATATTTTCTGCAATAAGATTTTATAGTATTTGAACAATAGAATGATTTTATGGTTATATAAATATGCATACACATGAGATAATTATTAATAAATATTCTTGTATATATAAAGTGATCTGCTAAATGTATTACTTACTAGTTACTTATTATTATTACATTCTATAATATTGCAATGTATGTATGTTATCTGTATCCATATCTAAATGTAACTAATTTCACTTATAAGCCCTGTATTCTAGTATCCTGTCTTAGAGTCATGGTCCCTCAGACATTCCACGCAGGCGCCAACCCCGTCAGCCAATCAGAGAGCGAGGAAGCTGAGTCCGAGGAGACTGCAGGTTGTATTAATTTTATCCTGCAGATGCCCACTTGTACTTGACGTGTGTGGTATGTTAGCCTGAATAAACTTCACTTGCAATCTGAGTTTTCAAGAACCTATGGACGAAAGAACCCAGAAGAGTTTTATTTTAATGCATGTAAAGAAAACTCGAATAAGGAAAAAAGTTATTGTAGAATAGAATAATTGTATAATTCCTTGTAAATCTATAAATATATAAAGTAATTCTTTGATAGATATATTTCAAATCTCTTATTTGAAAAAAAAAAACATTGCAGAACTTTAATTGACACTAAACTTGTAAAACTAAAAATGATATTAATAATAATTAAAAATCCATATAAATTAAAAATCCTTATAAACGTCCTCATTTCTTAGTTACATATCTGAACAATAGATAGCGCTGTATGAAGTTTTGGGCCTCACAATTATTATTATTATTATTATTTTTATTTTTTTTTATCGGCGTGATACGTGCTTTTCTATATTTCTTATATAGTCTTTGATTGAGCTGTACGACAGTTTCATCGCACCTTTTGCGGCTGGCAGCGGTCAACTGTAACAACACAAAGTCTGAACGTTTTGTCTAAAGATAACAGTTGTGAGGGAGCCTTTTGTACTTTCTGCATCTGGGTTTTGCTAATTGAACCCCATATATTTGGACATTAGTTAATTGTGCGTAAGGCTAGAGTTTGAATTTCATAAATTGTGTTCTTTTTTGCTGATCTGGTAGGCCTACTTTTCAGTAGCTTGAAATGTTACTATTGTATAAAACTTTATTGGCAACACTGTTCACTCTGCAGTCTCCTTGCTGCTTTAACTCTGTAAAGTGACCATCATTGTAAGAAAAGTTTGGAAATATTTTCGAGAACGTAAGTTGTGGCCAATGGAGAATCTTTTCTAGAATTTAAAGACTAGTTACCTCTTCTGCTGGGTTAACCTAAACAGTTTGTGTTGGTTCGGTATAAATATTAGATTACATACTAATATATGTACAGACACCGACTACAGATAACATTATTTTTCCATCAATGTTTAACAAGAAATAAAGGTTAATATGGAACGAAGAAAACACAATTGGATCCGTATTTAAACAGTGAAAAATATGAACATGAAGACCGAATGTTGTCAAAATATAAGGGTAAGTGAGAGAGAGAAATCGTTCGATTATTTAAACGTTCAGGGTATGATTCCAACAGTGCCGTGAGTAAACTGAGTTTTAGGACAGTTTTACCGCACCTTTTACGTCTGGCAGCGACTTACCCGCTCACCAACCACTAATTTGTGACGTTCAACTTTCAAAGTCATGACGTCACGTGTTTGGGATAAAGAAGCTAACTTAACAACTCTACGATACGCTGTCATATTGAGAAAACATAGCACATGATGCATATGTTGTGCAGAGTGGGGAAACCTTTGTCATGTAGCAGTCAGTCTATTAGTCTCACGGTAAAGTATCACGCCTCCATATTTTGATGTGAAATATTGCATGCTAAAGGTTTTAATTTCGTTTTGCTTAATGTTATGCCCCGGCGTGTGTTTTAGTGTGTTTGTGTTTAAGTGTGTGTTTCAATGTGTATAACATCGACATAATCATAAAGAAACTTTGTTGGCAAATGTTAAAGAAGCCCGTTTTCTGTTATCTTAGGTCGCGTTATTACGAGTATTACATTTCGTATTCAATAGTATTCAAAATTCGACCAAAGAAATGTATAAAGATTTTTCATATATAAATGCATGATAGCCTTATACACAATAAAAAAAATAGAGTGAAGATAACTGATTACATGTAGGCCTGTACGTTTAAAACACCCCAGAGCGCACAAATGATACATGCAAATGTGTACATATTTGAATTCATGATATACGCACATGTGCACACATATATAACACACACGCACAGGGATAAAAACATGAACATATAACAAATCTGTTTATCAAATCTCTCTCTCTCTCTCTCTCTCTCTCTCTCTCTCTCTCTCTCTCTCTCTCTCTCTCTCTCTCTCTCTCTCTCTCTCTCTCTCTCTCTCTCTCTCTCATATATTGATATATAGACATATGTTTACCATTTATATAGGCACACACCAACACACATACATGCACAAAGAGATCCCAAACCGCTGGATCAGCCTGGTAACCGTGCCGAGAATATGGTGAGACTCGGCAGCAGGACAGTGAAGCTAGATTGATGCAGCCATTCAGATTGCTTCAGTGATTCTGGCGTATGTACAGTGTAACTGGAAAATGGGAGAGACAGCGCGCCTTGTTAGTAGGAACTGCGAACAGAGAAAGAATCTTGGGAACTTCGCTAAATCGTTACCCCTGACTACTTCTCATATGATGGAGAGCCACAGCGGCTCACGTTGAAACTTCAATTCATTGATGATGATAGCCACAGGAACAACGAAGGGAAGGGCAGGAAAACACACGAATATGCCGAAGGCCTTTTCGCTATTGCTTCTTGCCCTTCCCTTCGTTGTTCCTGTTGCAATCTGTTCACCATGAATTCCACACATGATGATAGCCACACACGCACCACACACAAACGCACACACATACACATATATGTGTATACATATATGCACACATACATACAGATAGATAGATTTATCGACTGATAGGTTTATGTATCTATTCAGGTTATGTAATTACCGTTCGTGAACTGTATCTTCTATTCCGAACCATCTCACAAATTATATATTTTTGTTCTAGGTTCATCCTTACAATGGCAGAAAACCAGGAAGTTCGAGAGGCAGCTGGAGTGAAGTACACATCTCGGACAGTACCGCAAGTAGTCCTGGATGAAAACATGAATATCGTTTTCTTGTGTCTTGTCTGGACGGGCAAAAAGTGGGGCAGTTGTCTCGCCCAGATCACTGCTGTGTTTGAAGGTAAGTAGCCATCGCTACACAAACTGCTAATTCAGTGTCAATTTAAAAGTAGTTTACGAAATTCTATCTTTTTTCTCCCCTTTTTTTTTTTAAGAGGATCATCTGGAAGTGTATGTAAGGCCTACTTCTACCCAATCCCTGGATAGACAGTATCTTAACTGGATCGCTGATCTTGACTGGAATGGATCGACCATGAAGAAAAAAGGCGAAGCTATTCCTGAAGATGACGTCCTTGAACTTGGGGCAGCGCTGACTCTCCTGGTGGAATGGCTCAAGGAGAGGCAACCAGTCGTCTGCGTGATAAGAGACTTCATGATGGTCGACTCGTGCAACCTCGTCGACCTGCTAATGCAAGCTGGATTGTACGACGCATTCGCCCGCGTTTGTCGTGGATTCGTAAGAGGCTCGGCTATTTTCAAGGACAAGGGGATAAAGCCAGGGATCGTCGTTTTCAATGCCCGGAAGTTCAGAGATGCCCTGCAGGCTGTAGGTTGCGACCTGCGGCTCCTCCAGGAATACTCCATGAGCGTGGAGAGTGTCCAGGAGTATTTTGCGGACAAGGAGAAGACATACTGGGCTCGGACCAGTTTTAAGGCTCTCTTCGACCAGGATGTGATCAGCAAAGGCCATGCTTGGCGGCTGGCGATTGATGGATGGAAGTTTCAGGATATGAAGGAGATCTACAAGGACGACGGCGAGGAGGTCCTCAAGGCCAAGCTCCGTTTAGTTTTCCAGGACGAGTTTGAGAATCTTCAAGGAAAAGTGAACCCGGACGTTTTAAGCGAAGAAGACATAATCGGTATTTGTAATTTCTTGAACGAAAACCTTTAATTGCTTTATACCGATTTGCCTTTTTACCCACATTATCCAAAATGTATTCATTATCCAAAATGTATTGATGTTTAGTACATTGTATAGCAACGTTTCCCCAACTTTTTTTAGTTGTGACAAGGAATAACAAGTCCAATCTTTTCAATGCTAGTTATATGTGCGATGTTAATATATATATATATATATATATATATATATATATATATATATATAAATAAAAGAAAACAAAGTGTTTCAAAAGGTTAATTTTTTGCATTTCTTTATTTTTTAATACTCTCCGTGACCCTCAGTCTCTCACCTCACTTGGGTCGTGACCATCGGGTTGGAAACCACTGTTCTGTAGTCATGACACACCCAATGTGAACCTCCTGATTTTCCAATTTATTCAAATGAACGATCTACCTTTACCTGTACGATTTTCCTTCACTTCCTCGCAGATATCCACATTTTTTTATGAACATTGATGCACTTGACCAAGTCCCCAATATTACATTGTCATGCATTACCTACAGGTCCA
>NW_020872707.1:228866-236366 GCF_003789085.1 Penaeus vannamei
TATTATTATTACCTATTCTTCTTCTTCTTTCTTTACTTATTCATCTATTATTTTTATTTTCATTTATCTGTTATTTATCTATTATTATTATCTATTCTTCTTCTTCTTTCTTTACTTATTCATCAATCATTTTTATTTTAATTTATCTATCATTTATCTATTATTACCATCTATTCTTCTTCTTCTTTCTTTACTTATTCATCTATTATTTTTTTTATCTATCTATTATTTATCTATCATTATTATCTACTCTTCTTCTTCTTTCTTTACTTATTTATCTATCTATTATTTATTTTGTAGATCCCTTATGCCTCACTCCCCCGTTATTTTTCTTCTTCTTCTCCTTCTTTCTTTACTTATTTATCTATCTATTATTCTTTGTAGATCCCTTATGCCTTGGTCTTCACGCCCGACAGCGACGTGAAAAAATAAATAAAATTAATTTCATGTTTTCACTCCCCCCTTTTTTTTTCTTCTTCTTCTTCTCCTTCTTTCTTTACTTATTCATCTATTATTTTTATTTTTATTTATCTGTTATTTATCTATTATTATTATCTATTCTTCTTCTTTCTTTACTTATTTATCTATTTATTTTAGATCTGTTATTTATCTATCATTATTATCTACTCTTCTTCTTCTTTATTTACTTATTCATATTATTTTTAATTTTATTTACTTCATTTATCTATTATTATACTACTTCTTCTTTTCTTTTACTTACTTATCTATTATTTTTTATTTTTATTTTCTATCATTTTTATTTTTATTTATCTATTCATCTTATTATTATCTATTCTTCCTCTTCTATTCTTCTTCTTCTTTCTTTACTTATTTATCTATTCATTTTAGATCCCTTGTGCCTCTGAGTCTCCACGCCCGACAGCGACTGAAAGAAAGAAATAAAATTAATTTCTTGTTTTCACTCCCCCGTTTCTTCTTCTTCTTCTTCTTTCTTTACTTATTTATCTATTATTTTTATTTTTATTTATCTGTTATTTATCTATTATTATTATCTATTCTTCTTCTTCTTTCTTTACTTATTTATCTATTATTTTTATTTTTATTTATCTATTATTTTTATTTTTATTTATCTATTATTTATCTATTATTATTATCTATTCTTCTTCTTCTTTCTTTACTTATTTATCTATCTATCTATTATTTATTTTGTAGATCCCTTATGCCTCACTCCCCCGTTTTTTTTTCTTCTTCTTCTTCTTCTCTCTTTACTTATTTATCTATCTATTATCTTTTATCTATTTATTTTAGATCCCTTGTGCCTCGGAGTCTTCACGCCCGACAGCGACGTGAAAGAAAGAAATAAAATTAATTTCATGTTTTCACTCCCCCGTTTTTTTTTTCTTCTTCTTCTTCTTCTTTACTTATTTATCTATTATTTTTATTTTTGTTTATCTGTTATTTATCTATCATTATTATCTATTCTTCTTCTTCTTTCTTTACTTATTCATCTATTATTTTTATTTTTATTTATCTATTATTTTTATTTTTATTTTATTATATTCATCTATTATTATTATCTATTCTTCTTCTTCTTCTTCTTTCTTTACTTATTTATCTTTCTATTATTTTTATTTTTATTTATCTGTTATTTATCTATTATTATTATCTATTCTTCTTCTTTCTTTACTTATTTATCTATCTATTATTTATTTTGTAGATCCCTTATGCCTCACTCCCCCGTTATTTTTCTTCTTCTTGTTCTTCTCTCTTTACTTATTTATCTATCTATTATTTTTTTTTTATCTATTATTATCTCTTCTTCTATTCTTCTTCTTTTTTCTTTACTTATTTATCTATTTATTTTAGATCCCTTGTGCCTCGGAGTCTTCACGCCCGACAGCGACGTCTACGTATCCGGTCGAGGCGTCGAGGTTTTCCGGCAAGATCCTTCTCCTGACTGGATCTTCGGCTTTCGTCTCCTGGCCGGAATTTCCTACGTTGTTGTGGTGAGTTTTGTACCATTATATGTATGTATATATGTGTATATATGTATATGTATATATAATATATATATATATATTTTTTTTTTTTTTTTTTTTTTCCTTCTTCTTCTTCTTCTTCTTCTTCTTCTTCTTCTTCTTCTTCTTCTTCTTCTTCTTCTTCTTCTTTTTCAGTTCCACTTAAACCAAAGAATTATAACATCACCATATCATTATCCTCTTTGACCCTCCTTCCCTCTTTCCCTCTTTTCCTTCGCCTCAAAATACCACTTTGCAGTTCCACTTAAACCAAAGCAACATAGCATCAACATATCCTTATTTCTTTTTTACCCCATTTCCTTCCCCTCAAAATACCACTTTGAGTTCCACTTAATCCAAAACAACATACCATTAACACATCATTATCCTTTTTGACCCTATTTCCCTCCTTTCCTTCGCCTCAAAATACCACTCTCCATCCCCAAAACAACATAGCATCAACATACTATCTTCTTTGACCCCCCCATCCCTCTTTCCCTATTTTCATTCACCTCAAAATACCACTTTCAGTTCCACTTAAACCAAACAACATAGCATCAACATATCACTATCCTCTTTGACCCTCCTTCCTCTTTTCCTTCGCCTCAAAATACCACTTTGCAGTTCCACTTACACCGAAACAACATAGCATCAACATATCCTCTCTGACCCACCTTCCCTCTTTCCTCAGGGTCCAAAACCTACTCGGCTGACTGTAAGGTGTGCTGACTCTATAACATTTGATAATGGCGATTTCCACCAAATCATTGATTGTCAAGACAACTTGGAATGGTCGACGCTGGTGCTAAACAAGTGTTCTGAAACAAATGGTAATGTTATAGTCTTATCTGTCTGTCTGTCTATATATTCATGCGCATATATACATATACACTGTCACTGTAAAAAAAAGAAAATCATACATAATAATAATAAATAAATAAGAAATCATTTATTAAATGCATAGGAGCATAACATTTCGAACTCGTCAAGCTCTCCTCATCAGACATCGTTAAAGATTCGTCATTACCTGATGATGAAATCTTACCGAGATCGAAACGTCACATCCTCATCCCACTCCTCTTGTGGCAACGTTTATTTTAATGTTCCTTTTGCCAACAACACGAATACAGGCAAAGCGACCTACCAACAGAGACCAACTAACCTCTTTCTCTTGTTTTCAAGTTGTTCCATTATGTATGTGGGAATTCTACCTGAACGCTGACATGACTATCATCGGAACACTCCCTCCCGAGGTCACTGGAGTAAGTAGTGTTCTAATTGCCCACGAAAAGGGAAATAATACATTGGTATCCGGGCAAGAGTTCAACGGACCTTCAGTGCATGTTATTCTTTAAGTAATAGTTTTTTTTGAGGGGGGGGGGAGGGTTGGTAACTTGCTGCTCTTGAAGGCACGTCATTTTCCTACTGTTAATTTTTTTTTTTTTTAAACGTTTTTCTTTTTTTTTCGTTTTTAAAAACCCTTACTTTAGAAACTTTCTTTTTTTTAGAAACTTTTTTTTTTTTTTTTTCTTTCCTTTAGAAACGTTGCACATATCGTCATAAGGATGTTGCTTTTTATATCTTCTTCGTTAATTATCCTAAGACTTTATCTTGCGTAGATGTGATTAATGGTTTAATAAAACGATTGTTTATGTTTTCAGGAGTTATTTTTCTTTAATCTTGTTAGTATGATCTACTGTTTTAGATATGATTTGCTGTGATATGATAAATTTAATATAATCTGTTGTAAATATGATTAGTTGTCTTCGTTTAATGATCATCTTTTGCATATGGTTGCATATAGTTGACTGGTTTCGATATAATTTAGGGTCGTTTTTGTATATGTAGAAAAATATAACCTCGTTTTAAATACCTATTTTGGATACAATAAACTTTATTTGAACATGAATAGCCGTTTCAGATATGAATACTTGCCTAAGTTTTTTTCCTTCTTCTTTTTTCTTCCTCTTCCACTTCTTCTTCTTTTCTTTTTAATCAATTCTTCTTTTTCTTCCTCTTCATTTCTTTTTAATTAATTCTTCTTCTTTTCTTTTTAATTAATTCTTCTTTTTTCTTCTTCTTCTTTTCTTTTTAATCAATTCTTCTTCTTCTCTTTTTAATCAATTCTTCTTCCTCTTCTTTTCTTTTTAATCAAATCTTCTTCTTTTTCTTTTTAATTAATTCTTCTTTTTCTTCTTCTTCTTTTCTTTTTAATCAATTCTTCTTCCTCTTCTTTTCTTTTTAACCAATTCTTCTCCTTCTTCTTTTCTTTTTAATCAACATCATTCCTTCACTTCCTGCAGGCACAAGAAGGAACATCGATGAGCGTGACATGCAGACCAGCAAACCGTACCCTGTGGCACAACTCAGGCCTCTTAAGCAGCCAGACCGTCACGTGTGAAAGTTCGGATTGGTCTGACTATATCGCTAAATGCCATGCGAGTGAGTTACCCCTTTAGGCTGCTCCGTTTTCTGTTGGGTCTCCCCTTACGGTTGCTTCGTTTTCTGTTGAGTCTCCCCCTTACGGCTGCTTCGTTTTCTGTTGAGTCTCCCCTTAAGGCTGCTCCGTTTTCTGTTGGGTCTCCCCTTACGGTTGCTTCGTTTTCTGTTGAGTCTCCCCCTTACGGCTGCTTCGTTTTCTGTTGAGTCTCCCCTCAAGGCTGTTCCGTTTTCTGTTGAGTCTACCCTTAAGGCTGCTCCGTTTTCTGTTGTTTCACCTTAAGGCTTCTCCGTTTTCTTTTGTCTCCCCTTAAGGCTGCTCCGTTTTATGTTGAGTCTCCCCTTAAGGCTGCTCCGTTTTCTGTTGAGTTCCCCCTCAAGGGTGTTCCGTTTTCTGTTGAGTCTCCCCTTACGGCTGCTTCGTTTTCTGTTGAGTCTCCCCCTCAAGGCTGCTCCGTTTTATGTTGAGTCTACCCTTAAGGCTGCTCCGTTTTCTGTTGAGTCTCCCCCTCAAGGCTGCTCCGTTTTATGTTGAGTCTCCCCTTAAGGCTGCTCCGTTTTCTGTTGAGTTCCCCCTCAAGGGTGTTCCGTTTTCTGTTGAGTCTCCCCTTACGGCTGCTCGTTTTCTTTGAGTCTCCCCCTCAAGGCTGCTCCGTTTTATGTTGAGTCTCCCCTTAAGGCTGCTCCGTTTTCTGTTGAGTTCCCCCTCAAGGGTGTTCCGTTTTCTGTTGAGTCTCCCCTTTAGGCTGCTCCGTTTTCTATTGAGTTCCCCCTCAAGGCTTCTCCGTTTTCTGTTGAGTCTCCCCTGAAGGCTGCTTCGTTTTCTTTTGTCTCCCCTGAAGGCTGCTCCCTTTTCTGTTGAGTCTCCCCTTAAGGCTGCTCCGGTTTTCTGTTGAGTCTCCCCTCAAGGCTTCTCCTTTTCTGTTTCTCCCTCAAGGGCTGCTCCCTGTTGAGTCTCTCCCTCAAGGCTGCTCCGGTTTTCTGTTGAGTCTCCCCTTAAGGCTGCTCCGTTTTCTGTTGAGTCTCCCCTCAAGGCTTCTCCGTTTTCTCCCCTCAAGGCTGCTCCCTTTTCTGTTGAGTCTCCCCTTAAGGCTGCTCCGGTTTTCTGTTGAGTCTCCCCTCAAGGCTTCTCCGTTTTCTGTTGAGTCTCCCCTCAAGGCTGCTCCGTTTCTGTTGAGTCTCCCTCAAGGCCTCCGTTTCTGAGTCTCCCTTAAGGCTGCTCCGTTTCTGTGAGTCTCCCCTCAAGGCTTCTCCGTTTTCTGTTGAGTCCCCTCAGGCTGCTCAAGGTTTCTGTTGAGTTCCCCCTCAAGGTTGTTCCATTTTCTGTTGAGTCTCCCCTCAAGGATTCTCCGTTTTCTGTTGAGTCTCCCCTTAAGGCTTCTCCGTTTTCTTTTGTCTCCCCTCAAGGCTGCTCCGTTTTCTGTTGAGTCTCCCCTCAAGGCTTCTCCGTTTTCTTTTGTCTCCCCTCAAGGCTGCTCAAGTTTTCTGTTGAGTCTCCCCTCAAGGCTGCTCCGTTTTCTGTTGAGTCTCCCCTCAAGGCTTCTCCGTTTTCGTTTGTCTCCCCTCAAGGCTGCTCCGTTTTCTGTTGAGTCTCCCCTTAAGGCTGCTCCGTTTTCTGTTGAGTTCCCCCTCAAGGTTGTTCCATTTTCTGTTGAGTCTCCCCTTAAGGCTGCTCCGTTTTCTGTTGAGTCTGGCTGCTCGTTTCTGTTGAGTCTCCCCTGAGTCTCCCCTCAGGCTGCTCCGTTTTTCTGTTGAGTCTCCCCTCAAGATCAACTGTTGAAGGCAGTCTCCCTCAAGGCTGCTCCGTTTTCTTTTGAGTCTCCCCTTACGGCTGCTCCGTTTTCTGTTGAGTCTCCCCTCAAGGCTGCTCCGTTTTCTTTTGAGTCTCCCCTCAAGGCTGCTCAAGTTTTCTGTTGAGTCCCCCTCAAGGCTGCTCCGTTTTCTTTTGAGTCTCCCCTTACGGCTGCTCCATTTTCTGTTGAGTCTCCCCTCAAGGCTGCTCCGTTTTCTGTTGAGTCTCCCCTCAAGGCTGCTCAAGTTTTCTGTTGAGTCCCCCTCAAGGCTGTTCCGTTTTCTGTTGAGTCTCCCCTCTAGGCTGCTCCGTTTTCTGTTGAGTCTCCCCTCTAGGCTGCTCCGTTTTCTGTTGAGTTCCCCCTCAAGGCTGCTCAAGTTTTCTGTTGAGTCCCCCTCAAGGCTGTTCCGTTTTCTGTTGAGTCTCCCCTCAAGGTTTCTCCGTTTTCTTTTGAGTCTCCCCTTACGGCTGCTCCATTTTCTGTTGAGTCTCCCCTCAAGGCTGCTCCGTTTTCTGTTGAGTCTCCCCTCAAGGGTGCTCCGTTTTCTGTTGAGTCTCCCCTCAAGGCTGCTCCGTTTTCTTTTGAGTCTCCCCTTACGGCTGCTCCGTTTTCTGTTGAGTCTCCCCTCAAGGTTTCTCCGTTTTCTTTTGAGTCTCCCCTTACGGCTGCTCCATTTTCTGTTGAGTCTCCCCTCAAGGCTGCTCCGTTTTCTGTTGAGTCTCCCCTCAAGGCTGCTCCGTTTTCTGTTGTTCTCCCTCAAGGCTGTTCCGTTTTCTGTTGAGTCTCCCTTCAAGACTGCTCCGTTTTCTGTTGAGTCTCCCCTCAAGGCTGCTCCGTTTTCTGTTGAGTCTCCCCTCAAGGCTGCTCCATTTTCTGTTGAGTCTCCCCTCAAGGCTGTTCCGTTTTCTGTTGAGTCTCCCCTCAAGGCTGTTCCATTTTCTGTTGAGTCTCCCCTCAAGGATTCTCTGTTTTCTGTTGAGTCTCCCCTTAAGGCTTCTCCGTTTTCTTTTGTCTCCCCTCAAGGCTTCTCCGTTTTCTGTTGAGTCTCCCCTCAAGGATGCTCCATTTTCTATTGAGTCGTCCCTTAAGGCTTCTCCGTTTTCTGTTGAGTCTCCCCTCAAGGCTGATCCGTTTTCTGTTGAGTCTCCCCTCAAGGATGCTCCGTTTTCTATTGAGTCTTCCCTGAAGGCTGCTCTGTTTTCTGTTGTCTCCCCTCAAGGCTGCTCTGTTTTCTGTTGAGTCTCCCCTCAAGGCTGCTCCGTTTTCTGTTGAGTTCCCCCTCAAGGCTG
>NW_020872707.1:243866-246366 GCF_003789085.1 Penaeus vannamei
TACATTCTCTACTTGTACCTCAGATATACTGATGAGGGTAATTAGTGGATAGCCTTAGTAATTATATTACGATATCTCATACCTTGTGTTGCATATTGAAAACCAATATGAGAACAGTTGATCAAACATCTGTTTTACATTATAGTAGTTTCAGTCCATAAAGGAAAATGGAAAACAACACTGGACTGGCTAAACAGTGCTCTTGTCAAATAGAATATGCTTAATACTACATCCTTATCGACAGATTTTGATATATATGTTCAAGCAATAGGCATTTGAGTGCATTCATCGGCCAAGCATCAACGGAAAATGTAAACAAACTTTTAGAATGACTACTGAAATTAACAAGCAATTTCATCATTACAGAAAACATGCTTGTGACCCATGGTGAATTGTGTTCGAAACTCATGCGTAAATGTATACTACTCTTTCACAAGTTCCTTAAAATTCACTCGTAAAGAATCTTGACCTGGTTTTAGTTTTTTTCCATACTGATACAGAATTGATACCCTGGGACCAAAAATACTGCTTTGAGAATCCAACTGTTTAGTTTAACTTGCTATAGATGGCGCTGGCAGTCGAGGGGAAACTAAATCAACAATTGTTGGTAAATCAGAGGTTCATTACACACCCGCACACACACACACACACATGTTCGGAACCTCCACTATCTCGTCCCGGACAAGTAGTCTAGCTCGTCCAACTCGCCTTCCTGCGAAGGTGGGCGAGCAGGACGAGATGACGTCACAATAAATTTTGTATGTAAACATTGACAGTTACAGATAACCACAAGATATTGGTGGGTAATTTTATGACTCTTTATTGATGTTATCAAAGGATATTTTTGTGTTAAATATGCATCAAAGGAGTTACAAAACCTATGTAGCGTGTAAAATAAAGACACCGGTATGATAAAAAGTGAATGTTAACATTCGAGCCAGATGCATTCTGGGCAGAAAGGGTCTTGGAGGTTCCGAACGCGGCCCACTTGTCCTGCTGTTCCTGGACAAGGTGTCTGGACGAGCAAGACGAGCAGTTCCGAACGCAGCATGTCTCCGTCTCCTACCCCCCCTCCTCTCCCCACCCCGGCAAAAGCGAGCAAGGGATTGAGAAGAGATACATCAAATAAAGGGTAATCCATTTATATTCTTTTCTGATGATCTCCATCTATAGAACTGGATTAAATCTGTCAAAAAACAACAATAACAAAAAACAGTAGAGCTACTAGACTTAATATTTTATTTAGATTTGGTCGCTGCTATGTTCTTGACTCAAAACCATCAATAGTTTGTTTTTGCTAGTGATTCCCACACAATCAAGATATTTACCCATTCTTTGTTCTTTATCAGAGCGGAGTCGTCGAGTACTTTCCCTTGAGAGGCGCGTCGCACTACTGAGTCGAGCGGATGAGATACCAGATATAAACACCTCTTCAGAGTTGCAAATCTAGCGGTTTTTGTGCTAGATTTAGCGACTTTTTTTTTTTTTTTTTTTTTTTTTTTTTAATCTTAGTGTATAATGGTTTAGGGAATTTTGGTAATGCATCTGGGAAGATATAAAGTTTGGGTCAAAACTGCAATTTTCTTTCAGCACATTTTTCAAAACTGATATTTAGCGAATTCTACCTACGTTCCTAAGTTTGTTTAGCATTTTTTTTTAAGTGGAAAGGCTTGCCAATCTCAACTTTCTTGGATTGGTTCTCTCAAAATAGACGTAGAGTTGATTGCAGAGGTGTTTTGTAGGGACTTTGACCTTTACAGACATCAGCATGAAGGGTTGTGCAGCAATGGCGGAAAAAGCGATTTCAATAATATTTCTGCTTAGGTTAGGAAGGAGGGCACCCGAATGCTCTTGTTTTTCCTATATATAAAGCACAACCATGGACTACTTCACGTGCACATACAATGAATGTATATAGTAAGCATAAGTACAGACTATTCGATATGCACATACAACAAATTCAGATTACTTATTTCAAACATAATCAAGGGGTCTATAATATACAAATTCAGAATCTATAAATCAAACTTAACAACTGATTATTTGGCATCCGCATAAATTAAATCCAAATTCTTAATATCAAACATAATCAGAGATCATATAAGAAAATCATTTTCCATACATCAAGCATAATCAAGAACTACTTTAACACAAACAATAAATTCAGAAAAATAAACAAATTTTCTGAAAAAAAAACAAGTTCAGAAAAAAACAACAAATTCTGAAAAAAAATCAGAAAATTAATGACAAAAAATCTGAAAAAAAATCGAAAAAAAAAATCTGGAAAAAAAAAAAAAAAAAGACCTCCTTTACTCCCAACCGTATCCTTCAACACACTGTCAAACCGCCCACTGTCGTCTCAGCTCTCACCCCCTTATCCTGCAGAGAGAAGCGTGGGTGTAGCGGGAGTGGCAAGGGACATCGCTCAAGGTGTACCAAGTAGCGGCGCAAGCTTGTCCTCCGGTTGGCTCGTTTGGCCCCCACTGCATCGAACTGTTTT
>NW_020872707.1:256366-258866 GCF_003789085.1 Penaeus vannamei
TAAGAGTTCGTCATCAACGTTCAGAGCATATTGATGTTAGATACCATTTTATACGCTCTGAAGTAAAGAGTGGAATTGTGAGTCTAATGTATATCCCCTCAGAGAAGCATATTGCTGATATATTTACAAAGCCACTTTCTAAGAGGAAAATGGAAATGTTTTATAAGTTTAGAAAGTGCCTTCAATTTATCGGGGGGGGGGGGTTAGGATAAGAGTAAACTTCAGTCATTATCCCATATTATAAATACCAATATGTAGGATGATAATATGATTATATACAGTATTTTATATTACTTATAGAAGTGAAAGGTTTAGTTTATACAAAGATATAATTTAGTTGAAGTTTTATACATATTTATCATATATGAACGATCCCTATCTGAGCGCCCCTGGCGGCAGAATGTAAAACTGAAGGAACAACAAACGCAGTAACGAATCTTATTTTATCCTCATATGCTCTGCCTGCTTACCCATCACAATGACATCCACGGAGACCCCACCAGGATAGTTCTGTAATTCACCCACTAAAAGACATAGTGAATTAGATTGTTGTACACCCAACAACAAAAGCGATATCGCCTCGCCAGACCTGGGCTTGGAGAGATCTTGCCCTTCTTGCCCTGAAAGGTGGCCCACGTTCAAACAACCTGGACATAGTTAGGAAAGGGGGGGGAGGGGATGATTTAGATTCACTAGGAAAAGCAAAGAGTAAGAGTTCGGCTATGTTTCAGTCCCATCTTATCGAGGCTAGTGTCTGCACCCCCCTCTCCCTCCTCCCTCTCTCTCTCTCACACTGTGGGTAATATTTGTGGGTGTGAATAATGTATCATCTCAAATAGCGCCTCTTGGGCTGCCAAACATTAATTAATGGCTTTGGCCGCAAAACTTCGAGGGTAATGGGCTGTAAAGGTATAGGTATCGGTTCCCTTGTTTTCCTTTTATTTCGTTTGGGTGTCTCCTACGAACCACGACCTCCAGTCGCGTTCATGAATCGCAAAGCACGGTTAGGTTGGGGTCAACTTGAGTGTGATGGCTCCGCCCCTCGCAATCATATACTTACAGAAAGTATTAATGTCTATTATATCAGCATTAAGTTACTTTAGAGATACAAATTGATTTAAAGTGCATCGTCAGTCAACCAAATTTATTATTTCCGAAACTGTTGGTGAAAATTAATGATGTTAAATGAAAAGGAATGAATGTGCGCAAAGGTGCATTGATATAATGATGGTGGGGTTTATAGGATGCAGGTGTTGCGAAACTTATACTATTAACATATAGTATCAAATTATTAATTGACAGTCTTTAGACCTGGGCAGATTGGGCACTTCCTTGCTCACTCACCCCGCGAAAGGCTGAGTCAAGCTTCACTTTACCCAAGGCTAAGGGGATATTCCCTTAGCCTTGACTATACGCCTTTATTTGTCGTTTCAGCGGCTGGTGTCCAACACCTTGCCGGTGCTTCCCTTCCAAACTATTCAAGAAACCCATTGCTTTCGATATCCGTCTTTTACATAATTTCGTTATTTTGGCAATTGAATAATTGTAAACATCTGGAAATATAATGGCGTATGAACTAATGTCATATGTTCTTTTCCAAATAACATATCACAGGTTTACCATTATCCAAATAGTGGATTCAGGTGATATAAGATATAGAAGTCAGAGAGTAGCTGCTTAGGATAATGCAGAGCCATATATTAATATACATCCTTCATATATGAATGAAGGATATTTCCGTCTGACGAATATTAATATGAATACAATTCCAACAATGTTTAACTTTTTTATACATAAAATATGATAAGGAATTGAAATAAACGATGTGATAAAATTTCTTGATAATCATTTTCGAAAAAATAAACGATAATTTATTTCTCAAGGCAGGTTTCCAATATATCCACCAAATTAACAACTAAACAGGAATAAAAGCGATCCCTCTCTCTCCATGTATATTTCAGTCATTTTTGCACTGATTTCCGTACTTCCCCCCCCCCCCTCACATTCGAACTATCCTAACTATGCCCTGGTTGACGCGGCCTCCGGCAAGAAGGGCATGATCTCACCGAGCCCAGGACTGGCGAGGCGTCACCGCTTTTGTTCTTAGCTTTACATTAAGTGATGTGGATTCTCCCAAAAATCTTATCTTTTATTTTCCTGTGTGTTTGAATGTGTTCCTCGGATTCCCATATACCCCAAGGTAGCACAGGCAAATGCATAGGCAATTTTGCAAATGAAGATGCGGACAATTTCATGAAGGAAAATCATTATTTTGCCATGCTGAAACTATATATTTTTTGCTGAAGTACATCACGTGCGTTTCATACAAAGGGAAGAGTCCTTGGGAAACATGAAAGCAAGATATGATAACAGAGACTGGTTATTACATGATCTTTTTAGACAAGAGCTAAATATGTATGGTTATATGCACCTGCTTTCACATACCAGGCAATACTACTGGCAGAAAGTCTCACCAGGAGTGTTATCGCTGATCCACGTG
>NW_020872707.1:278866-286366 GCF_003789085.1 Penaeus vannamei
CGGATGGCGGTCAGTTGTCCACTAATTGATGTAAATAAAGAGATCATTCATGTCCTATGAATGATTCAACCATAATGTCTAGGAATTACAATTGTTCAACAAATTGTTGTTTTATTTTCTAAATAAACACTTATCACAGGTGTCCGTAGTTGTTCCCTTTGTCGCAACTCGTGTGGAGTTGGATCTGGTGCTGTTGTTAATGTTGGCAGCCGCTGCTACCTTATGACCGGGCACTGACAGTCTGTTGTTGTTCCTGGAGATAGAGTAATTAGAATAAATGCCATAACTCAAGGCCATGATAACCTTCAGCATTAATAATATTTTGGGAACTGTTTCCCTCCCTTTACTCTAGCATATATCCCTTGTTTTCCCATTTGTGACCAAATGCTGGTTGGGATTCTGTTCACAGTGCGGCACTTCCACTGGTCCTCTCTTAATGCTGGTGAATAGTGTATGAAGACAGTCATTCAGTAATTCATTATATATATATATGTGTGTGTGTGTGTGTGTGTGTTTAATGTGTATATAACGAGAAAGAGAGGGGGGGGGGAGAGAAGCAAGGAAAAGTGAATTAGATGAAAATAATGCTTATCACTTTACAGACAATAGACTGCAGAAGAGAAAGTGTCGACCGAAGAGACCCTGCACCAAAGAAGGGGGCGAATGTATACCAATGGAGGAATCTTGTTTGAATCACCACGGCCTCTGCAAGGGTGCAAGTTGCAAATGCTGTTTAGGGAGTGAGTATTGGTGTACTTTTGCCCTCAAAAATACCCAAGTCCCAAATTTTCTCTTTGGTTATGAGGTGGTAGCATTTTAGAACCTCTTTTACTAAATTCACAAGTGTATGCAGTTTACACATCAACACGTTTCTTTTAGCAATTATGAAAATGTTGCAGGACTTCCTCACTACATTTCCTGTCAAAGTAGTTTGCATTTATCCATTAGACATATGATTTAACAAATTGTGATATAAAACGATGTAATTAGTTGATAACATTACAACATATATATATATATATTGTATATATATATATATACATGTATGTATTTATGAATATACATGTGTTTATAAACATATATTTACAGATAATCCTTCTTGCACCACCACTCCGGGGTGTCACCTCCAGGGAGGGTTCTGCTTCAAGAATTCTGGAAATGATTTGTGCGCAGATGGCACCATCCTCAGCGATGAATGTGAGGGAGCCAATTGCGCCTGTTGTATTCCCAAGACAGGTCAGTCAAATTTTCGTATTTATAGATTTGGATTTTTACAGTTTGAAAATACATGTTTTACTTATGGTTAATTATCCATGCGTTTTTTTACACATCCATGCCATTGCAGGTTCTTGCGAGTGTGGCGTGGCAAATGACGTCCGTATCATAGGAGGTGAAGAGATATCTCCTCCGAATAAATATCCTTGGCTCGTTGGTTTGCTTCAGTCTGAAACAGTTGAGGATGGGTTTTCCTGTGGCGGATCTATCATCAGCCCGAACTACGTGCTAACTGCTGCACACTGTCTATTTGATGAAGACGATCTGGCCGTACCAGCAGAGGAACTTCAAGTAGGAATTGCTAACCACAATTTCAATTCTGAAGATGACGACATACCGGGCGTCACTCAGGTTGTGGATGTGGAAAGTTACATCACCCATGAGGATTACATTCACGGGGAGCTTTCTGATTTCAATAATGACATCGCTCTCATACTTTTGAAGGAGACATTGGATCTGACATCATACCCACAAGTTCGACCAGTGTGTCTTCCTTCTGACCCGAACACGAAGTATGAGGGACAAACTGGGATCATGGTAGGCTGGGGAGACACAAAGAACGGGAAAGGGGCATATCCCGATGCTGCCAGGGAGGTCAACTTACCCATCAAGGACTGTAAACGTAAATTAGGTGGTGTTCTAATCACCCCCCAAATGATGTGTGCAGGGAAGAAGAAGTCAAAGAACAAGGGCGCAAAGGGTATCTGTTTTGGCGACTCTGGAGGACCCCTTTTCGTGAAGGAAGACGGGAAATACACTCAGGTGGGGATTGCCTCCTTTGTGACAAGTTGTCTTAAGCCCGCGGTGTTCGCTCGAGTCACCGAATTTCTCACGTGGATCAGCGATAACACTCCTGGTGAGACTTTCTGCCAGTAGTATTGCCTGGTATGTGAAAGCAGGTGCATATAACCATACATATTTAGCTTTTGTCTAAAAAGATCATGTAATAACGAGTCTCTGTTATCATATCTTGCTTTCATGTTTCCCAAGGACTCTTCCCTTTGTATGAAACGCACGTGATGTACTTCAGCAAGAAATATATAGTTTCAGCATGGCAAAATAATGATTTTCCTTCATGAGATTGTCCGCATCTTCATTTGCAAAATTGCCTATGCATTTGCCTGTGCTACCATGGGGTATATGGGAATCCGAGGAACACACACACACAGGAAAATAAAGATAAGATTTTTGGGAGAATCTTAATGTACAACAGTCTAATTCACTATGTCTTTTAGTGGGTTACAATTGTTGGGGTGTCCATGGATGTCATGGTGGTGGGTAAACAGGCAGAGCACACGAGGATAGAATAAGATTCGGAACTGGGTTTGTTGTTGTTCTGCCTCCAGTCGTTCTATATTCTGCCGCCAGGGGCGCTCAGACCACAGGGATCGTTCATATATGATAAAGAGTATAAAACGTCAACTAGTATATATATATATATATATATATATATATATATATATATATATATATATATATATATATATATATATATTTTTTTTTTTTTTTTTTTTTTTTTTTTTTTTTCACTTTTATAAGTATACATATAAAATTCTGTATATAATCACATTATCATATTTATATATCATTGTTTTTTGATATGGGATAATCGGCCGGTTTGTTAGAATTGTGCATAAATAAAGATTTAAATGAATATTTATCACTCTAGACATGCATATCAACCCGGCAAATAGAAGGTTAAATGTATCTCTCAGATATATAGACAGATATGCCTTTATTCTGCATCTGTAATTATGAAAATTCATCGGGTCGGGCCTGGCACAATTTTAGCAAACAGGCTGAATGACTAAAGTTTACTTTTACCCTAACACATCCATTTTTATGAATGGGGTGAAAACCCTAAATTGGCTGTAACAAAAAGCGTGATTAGCAGAATAGAAATAACCAATAAATTTATAAATATATATCTATATATCTATATATATGATTAGACACAAAATAAGCCATTTAGTATTCCATTTATTCATTTAGGTGACTGTAAATCATGTAGTATGTCTCCGTTAGCTTTAAAATGGAATGCTTTTCAAATATGATTTCATGGAATTAGTTAAATTAGTCTTTTCTCATCAAAACTTTACTCAAGAAGTTTATAGTAACTAAATTCACACAAAATCTGCAAAAAATCTCAACCTGTATATAGCTATATTTTGTGGCTGATTACATAGATAAATGTTTAGTGCCATCTACAAAATATCCTGTGCACCGTGGGTCCCAGAAACACCAAATGGAAGAGTTTACTAGTTAAATATTGCTGAAACAATAACTATGTAAAATGACATTTCTTCAAAAAAAAAAAAAAAAAAAAAAACTGAAAACGATTCATACAATATTTTAGACAGCTGACTATACTAACAACACTTTAGAGGCCATCAAACATTTTTAAGTTTGTGACTATTCCAATGCTCATAGAATATCACACTACTCTGCAGCATCATATTTTCCAAAGAACCATTAAGGTCATTATGAAATTTTGTGCTAAGCTCAGGTAGACATTGTAATTACGAAAAATGCAAAAGATTTCAAAATTGTAGTTTGACTTTTTCCTACATCATGCCTGTACTGTATGTAGGTACAGAGTGAATTATTTTTTCATGCATTTCAAGTTAACAGAATGACTAAAATAAATACATTTTAAAATTCTAGAGCATTTGTTTACTCTATGCACCAAATTTCAAATACATTGTAGTTATGCAAATATGCATTATTCATTTTTTAAAAGTACCTCATTTGGGGACCAAATGAGGAAAATTAGAAATCCCATTAAAATCAAAAGATAAGGTCTATGACAAAATAAATTGGAATGCGTTTATATCTCATGAAAGGGAACATTTGTACAAAATTTCGAGTGATACGGTGACATATGATGCAGAAACAAAATTTTGCTGGTATTTCGACATGGATGACCCTGTTGCGTATTATCAGGGAGAAGGAAAGTGATTTAGTGAAGTTTCCAGTTTCTCCCGGGCTGTGGTTTATATAGGTGGTTGAGGAAGGCAGAGCTGTTGTTCGAGGGGAAATCATTATAAACTACAGAAATATTTCCGTAATGTGTTTTTTGTCGATTTTGTGATTGAACATAGGACGAAAATGTGAGTTAAAATATCACCTGGTTTGTTTACATCGCATTCTTGTTTTACTTGTACATTTTACTTATAACTTGTCACTGAGAAACGCCAAAGTAAGTTAACAAGGACGGTGCTACTGGCCATCCGCGTCAAGATTTCTTTAAATTTTCATGAATTTCAAACAATTCATTTGGTAAGAAGACATTGCCGATACATACTGCATTTTGTCTCGTGTGAGTATTGTTCTCTATTGTGTGGATTATATAAAAAAGAGAGTAAAAAAAACAACATTGTTTATGCTGAAAATGGCATAGATACATTTAGTTTAGTCCCCCTACTTGTTCGTAGACTGAAGTTAGAAAACGGAATCACCTATACGAAGGAGAACTAATTTAAAAGGAAAATTTCAGGTATACGTTCTCTAGTAACGAGCTATATAGTTTAAGAGATTTTATAAAGATAAATCATCATATCAAAAAGACAGCTTTCAAAAACAGTGGCTGTCAAATATAAAAATAATTCTATTAAACTAAATGTAGCCACATTCTACAGAAAATGGGAAACTTTTCTAGTGAATGGTTATTAAAAAGTTTAGCATTGCAGTTGATGTGTAGCAACCATGACCTGCAACCTGTAGTTGTGCACAGTTGCCCAGGTTGGGTTCACAGGTCCACAGCCTTGTCCTCACTCACTCACCAGCAGGCATTTCTCAGGACTCACTTTCAGAACAAACTTTCTCCCAAAGGTTGATTAAATTCAGGGCCGAACCCAATCACAAATATGGTAGATTACGCTGTGCAATCGAATATTGCGCCGATAGATTTAAAAGGAGATAGTTAACACTAGGTTGAAAGTGTAAAAAAGTGAAAAAAAAATAAGAAAAAAAATCATACATATAAGTGTGTGTGTGTATGAGACTTAATGAGTTGCCAGTGTTTAATATCCTAAGATTAGACACATAGCATACTGACGTGAAGGCAGAGAAAAAAAAAATAGTTTCGCAAATGATTGTGTGAAACATAACTGTAACACTTTATATCTTTTCACTTGTTTCTAGCAATCTTTCAGGAAATGTTTTTGTTTCAGAAATGAATGGGAATTACGAAAGTCAAAGAGGGAAAGTTTGAAGTCTTGAAAAATGAAAGGTCATTTTTCCTTTTTATTCTGTCGAGCCAGTTCGTTTCTCTTTGGATTAATTATTAATCAGTCTTAAAATGGCGCAGTGACTCTTTTCATATATATCATCTACCTTTCTCTAGAAAACACAGAGAAAGAGAGAGGGAGAGAGAGAGAGGGAGAGAGAGAGAGAGAGAGAGAGAGAGAGAGACAGACAGACAGAGAGGAAATGGAGGAAAACAGGGATGGAGAAAAGACACAGACACAGACTAGGGGAGGGGGAGGGGAGGGGGGGCTAGGTGTCGACCTGAAGCACAGAACGAGGGCTTATGGTCCTTCAACCCAGGGCGGCCCACGACTTCGGACACTGAATACATACGTGTGATGAATAGGTCGTGCGTGTGCGTGTGTGCAGGGAAACACATTGGAAAAGGACACACAAACAAACACGCATAACACTGCTAAGTTGGGCTTTTGCTTTAGTGGTTCCGTCTTTCACGGGACAACCGAAGCTTTCGCAGGGCACCCAAGGAGAATTTCATTGCAGTTGAAGATATTTGCGAGTGATTTCCTCCTGCCCGTAGGATTGAAGCAGAAGTCGCGATGGCCGATTTAGACACTTTCACCACTATGACTGGGTCAAAAAGCCCAATTTCCTCCAGAGCAGCTGTCATATTTGCCCATGAGCACCAGGCAGTCTTCACTACAGCGTGCACAGCGTATCAGCTCTTACCGCCCCTGCAGCAGTAACAAAGTCTTAGCAAGCTGAAGATCGTGAAGAACTGCAGCAATGACTTAAAAGTTCTTGCATGCGAGAAGGACCTCACAGGCACGTTAAATTTAAAAGAGATTGTTAACACTTGGTCGAAGAATAATTGCGCCGCCTGTCCATAAAATGAGTCTTTCCTTGTTTAGCAACCAGATTCATTCTGACAAATCAATATAATTCCAAATTCATGAAGCCCAAATATATGACGGGAGATGTAAGCTTTATTACAAAGGCAAATCAAAACTAACAATTATTTCACGCTCACTATAGATAGATAAATATTGCACAGGCAGTCATGTTTCAAATTTTGTTTTTATTGCTTAGAAATTCATCCTTAATGACAAATTTACATTGATAAAGCCTTTACTAGCAACCTATAGAAGAACGTTTGCTTCGAGGTCTGCAGGGCACCACTCTGCTTTGCAGGGCGAAAACCTCTTTCAACCCTCGAGAATTATTGGTCTAGTTAGATCCATGATGATATTGACTTTACATAACATTGATATTTTTTGTCAGAAGGCCTTGGAATCAACCTCTATGAGCCGCTTTACATTGGTTGGATCAAACCATACCTATACGTCTTTCTTCTTGAATGATAGCTGGTTTTGGAAAATAATAGTATATTAGAAAATGAATAAATTAGTAATAAAAAAAAAAGAAAAAACACACTCGGATCACAACAAAACTCACCAATATCCATATAGTGTCTACTCTCAGTAGCACACCAACATAATCTAAATACTGTTACATTGCCACTTAGCTCGACACTGTGTAGCTGTCCCCTTCGCCGAGACACCGTTGATCCATTTACCGACTCTTGTTCCCTCAGCGCTTGGGGCAGCGAAGTGGCGGCTGGGGACGCCGCAGCGGGTTGCCTCCTCTTCGATCTGTCGTGATCAGATCTGCAATTGGACAGCACACATAATGCAACTGTTTCTCCCTCCTTCCATCATTCTACCTCCCTCCATCATTCTCTCTCTCTATAACTGAGTCAACGCGACAGATCGATCATAACCTGCCTCCGAACAGAGGCACCCCCCCCCCCCCTGCGATCTGATTGGCCATCCTGTGTGCCCCAATGGTCGCTAATTCGTCGTAATGTCAATATTTGTGTAAAGTTCTCTACCGACATCCACTTGTAAAAGTACACCCAGCAGTTTTAGTGTGGCCAAGAAAAGCAAAATGAATAATAAAACAATGTGAAACTGTACAATATTAATAGTGAAGTGGGCAGCCCCCACAGATTTATTGTTG
>NW_020872707.1:291366-293866 GCF_003789085.1 Penaeus vannamei
AGGAGGAAGGGAGGAAGGGAAAGAGAGAGAGGGGTGGGGTGTAGTTAGATGAAAATGAAGTAAGGGGATGAGAGCGAAGGAGGATGGAGGAAGAGTGAAAGAGAGCAGAGGAGGTGGAGGGGAGTTAGAGTAAATAAGATAGAAGGAAGACATGAAGCGAAGAAGGAGTAGGGAGGAAGTGAGAAGAGAGAGAGGTGCAGTAGGAGGGGAGATAAGAGAATAGGAGTATATACTAGAGAGATAAGGGGAAGGGAGGATGAGGATAGAAGAGAAGGGTGTGGGGGAGTGTAAGAAAGAATATAGGTAGAAGAGAGCGAAGGGAGGGAGGAGGAAGGGAGAGACAGAGGGGTGGGGGGAATGAGAAAGAGAAGGAGACAGAGCGAAGGAGGGAGGGCGGAAAGGGAAAGGACAGAGGGGTGGGGGGAGTGAGAAAGTAGAAGGATGAACAGAGATGAGCAGTAGAGGAGAAGTATCTATCTGCAGGAAGAGGATACTAAGTAGATGACGATCGATCTGAGTCTAGGGTAGGGGTGGCGAAGAATAGAGATAGAGACTCAGGTACTCACGATAGAGTAGGGAGGGGAGGATAGTGGAAGAAGTGAACAAGAGGGGTTAGGCAGATAGGTAGTTGAGAAAAGATAAAGAAAGAGACAGAGCGAAGGAGGGAGGGAGGAAGGGAAAGAGTAGAAGAGGGTGGTAGTAGGGGAGTGAGAAAGATAGAAAGGAGACAGGAAGCGAAGGAGGGAGTAGTGAGAGGAAGGGAAAGAGAAGAGAGGGGTGTGGTGGAGTGAGAAAGAGAAGGAGAGAGAGCGAAGGAGGGAAAGGAAAGGGAAAGAGAGAGGGAGGAGGTGAGGGAGGGAAGAAAGAGAAAGGAGAGAGAGCGAAGGAGGGAGGAGGAAGGGAAAGAGAGAGAGGGTGGGGGAGTGAGAAAGAGAAGGGAGACAGAGCGAAGGAGGGAGGGAAGGAAAGCGGAAAGAAGAGAGGGGTGGGGGGAGTGAAGAAAGAGAAGGGGAGATGAGCGAAGGAGGGAGGGAGGACAGGGAATAAAGAGTAGATGAAGGGAGTGGGGGGAGTGAAGAAAGAGGAAGGGGAGAGAGCGAAGGTAAGGGAGGAATGAGAGATAGGGAAACGTAGAATGAGAGGGGGAGATAGTAGTGGGAGTTGATGAGAAAGAAAAAATATATAGGGAGAGCGTAGAGGTGATGGAAGAGTGAAAATAAAAAGAGAGATAAAGAGAGAGTGAAAAAGGATAGAGAGAAGAAGATGTAGATGGATGAGAGGAGAGAGAGATTGTTGGTGTGTGTATTATATGTTATAGTATTGACTTTATAGTGTGTATCTATGTATATTATCTGATTGTTAGTTTTTAATGCATTATTAGTTGATATACTGTTTGAGTGGTATGTGTGTGTAGCATGCGATGTGGAGACTTATGTCACCTCTCACTTAGTGTGTGTTGTTCACTCGAGATATTACGTGCATATATTAGTTGTTTTAATAATTAATTAAACATAAGATGTATTATTGTACTATTTGTCTTCTACAGCAGATTTCGCTGATTACACAAGGAGATTGTATGTCCGACATGAAGGAAGTCAGTATGCACCAAGCAAGGAGGCAGATGCATACAGGGGATGAAACTTGCTCCACAATATCCAGTGATGACCTCTGCAGGTTTTCAGTGAAATGCTGTCTGGTGGAGTAAGTTATTCGTAGATTGATGTAGTGACAAAATGCATACACAGACATTTTTATATATCTTTCGTTTTTCCCCTATCTCTTTCTCAATCTTACATATATAACTACAATGTTGACACATTTAACTGTAATGTATTGATTAATGTATGTATGTGGTTGTTGTGTATATATATATATATTATTATATTATATATTATATATTATATAACTATATATAATATATATAATAGTTAATATATTCTAATAATAATATATCTATATGTTAATAATAGTATATTAATTAATAATATATAACTATATAATTATATAATTATATATATATTATATATATTTATATATACTTAATATATATATATATATATAATATATATCATCATTAAATGTATAACATACACACGCAGCGCACACACACATATACATATAATATAGTATATCGTCACAATATTTATCATAAATAATAATCACACACACATATGAATCTATTATCATATGTGCGTGTGTACATATACACAATTATAATCATATAGGTAGTTATACAGTCCATATGAACATATATGATCTAATTATATAATGTCACTTACAATATATAAGGGGGGGAGGGGGGGGGGAGTGGGAGGGGGGGGGGAGGGGGGGGTGAGGATATGTTTTTTATTAGAGTGTTAGTTTATATAATCTATAATATAACTGTATCACTCATACTAGACATACTATTCCCCTCACACTCACTCACTTTAGATCACATAGTACATTTTTTTTATTCGTCTTCTTGAGTTCTTATCCATCACCATTTATTCATTTATTC
>NW_020872707.1:302964-312539 GCF_003789085.1 Penaeus vannamei
TCCCGCTTTATCAGAATATATTCCTTCCCCTGGCCGCGTAGAATTTCCTTCCTTCGTAGAAAACGGGAATACCTTTACCTCTACTGGGCTACGACTGGGAGAAGGCAACACCGACTGCCCTATCGCTATTGCAGTACTGAGCCAACTGTGACATGTATATATACCTCCCCGTCATGTTTTGAAAACACTTGTTTGTAATTCAGAATACACCTGCGAGACACAGCAGAAACGTGGCCGGGAAACTTACGTGTTCTAGATATTAAATTGCATGAAGGTAGGGGAGGCTAAAGCAAAATTAATTCCGTGCTGTTGGTATCCACTGTTGTTCGGTTAGAAAAAAAAAGAATGATCATAATGATAATTACAGCCGGCCGATTTGTTAAAATTTTAGCCCAATCAATATTCATTACACAGACATACATATATACGGACATAATTGCAGATCTATCAGTCTACATATGCACATCTACCGGATAGATAGAAAGATAAATGTGTATCTAGCAGATAGATAGACTATGTGCATTTATTTCTGTTTATACGTGAGTGCTCATGTGGTTTGTGCAATATGTATTTCTCGGGATATATACATATGGTGATAAATATATATATATATATATATATATATATATATATATATATATATATATATGTATGTGTGTGTGTGTGTGTTGTGTGTGTGTGTGTGTGTGTGTGTGTGTGTGTGTATATCCATATATATATATATATACATATATGTACATGTATATATATTCATACATATATATATATATATATATATATATATGTGTGTGTGTGTGTGTGTGTGTGTGTGTGTGTGTGTGTGTGTGTGTGCATATATACATACATATATATATATACATATATATATATGATATGATATATATATATATATATATATATATATATATATATATATATATATATATATATATATATATAAGCTTTTTATGCTTAAAACGGTATAGATATATCTAGTTTAGTCCCCCTATAAATTCATAGTGAAGCTAAATAATGAAACCATTTCATACGAAAGTGAACGAAAATTTCAGGTATGCATCCTCTAGTACTATGAGCTATTTAGTTGAAGAGATTTTGAGGTAAATTTGGAAATACAACCCCACTCCATGTTTTGGGTGAATAGAAGAATTTACCAACAGCTTTCGTCGCGTTTGGAACGAATCCAGCACTCATTTCCTTCGCAAACGAAGCATAACTACGATATCGGTTTCAATAGCTGGGGAGGGCATGATAGGCCTACATATCTGGGAAGTTTGAGAAAATATCGGTAAGCATAGAATATTAACACATTTCCTGGTTGTATAGGGGGCACCGCCCCTTTAAATCTCCTTTCAGGGGGTCTGGTCTGCAAAATCTTCACCTCGCATGTTCCGGCAAGAGAGAGACCAGACCCAGAGACAGTTTTAACCTCATTTTACCTTCAGCTGTAACTCCAGACGGGTCAGACTGCGGGTCACTGGGATCGTCGGGGTATTCCAGGTCGTTGTTAGCAGGAATTGCGATCGCTTACAGTTAAGTTACACTACTTTCTTTGTTTGGTTTTTAAATCCTTTTCTATGTACCACAAACCCACTGATGTCTTATTTTTCTAATGACACGATGGTTTACAGTGCGGTCTTTGAAATTACACTGGCAGACACCGTGATTTAAATTTAGTAAGCTTGCTTCGTTATTTTGTTGATATTTCACAGTGAAATCGAAATAAATGTTCTCACAACTTACACACTATCTAGCCATGATGGAACTGATTTGAATTTCAAAAGGCTTCTCCTAGGCCCAGCTTCTATTGTCACGTGATGATCTATTGCATATCTGATTGGTTCTATTGAGTGTCTACGTTCACGTCACGTTCACGCACGAATCTAATTGGCGCATTTGATTTCCCGCGCATACGTCATCCGCTACAAATCCGTCCGACTTCCCGTCGCTCTTAACGACTTTTTGTCATTTTGTCGCGGCGCTGGAGGCGGAAGGTTACTGCGGCTCAAGGAAATCGTGGGTTTTATACCCTCTATAACACCGTTATTATCAATTTGCGCTGAAAATGGTATAGAAGAAAACTATCATAGAATGATGTGTTCTACCATTTGGTAAGCTCAGATTCTTTAAATTAGGTGTGAGGTTGCATTTCTAATAATACCAATTTTGAAAACAAATGATCATGTCAGAATGACATTTGAGAATGTAATCCTCAACCATGTCTGCCTCGGACTCTTCGGAGACACGCGGGTGAGTGTTGTGTGCTCGGGTTGGTGTTTTTTGGGGGGTGGGGGGTGGTGGAGGTAAAATAAGTTGGGGACTTGTGTAGTGTAGTAAAATGTAGGTGGAGATATATACAGGGGCAGGGGCGGGTCCAGAGAATTTTCTGGTGGGGGGCAGGGGTAACAACAATAAATCTGTGGGGCTGCCCACTTCACTATTAATATTGTACAGTTTCACATTGTTTTTTATTCATTTTGCTTTTCTTGGCCACACTAAAACTGCTGGGTGTACTTTTACCAAGTGGATGTCGGTAGAGAACTTTACACAGATATTGACATTACGACGAATTAGTGACCATTGGAGGCACACAGGATGGCCAATCAGATCGCAGGGGGGGGGTGCCTCTGTTCGGAGGCAGGTTATGATCGATCTGTCGCGTTGACTCAGTTATAGAGAGAGAGAATGATGGAGGGAGGTAGAGAATGATGGAAGGAGGGAGAAACAGTTGCAATTATGTGTGCTGTCCAATTGCAGATCTGATCACGACAGATCGAAGAGGAGGCAACCCGCTGCGTGGCGTCCCCAGCCGCCACTTCGCTGCCCAAGCGCTGAGGGAACAAGAGTCGGTAAATGGATCAACGGTGTCTCGGCGAAGGGGACAGCTGCACAGTGTCGAGCTAAGTGGCAATGTCACAGTATTTAGATTATGTTGGTGTGCTACTGAGAGTAGACACTATATGGATATTGGTGAGTTTTGTTGTGATCCGAGTTGTGCGATTTCTTTTCTTTCTTTTTTTTAATAACTAATTTATTCATTTTCTAATATACTATTATTTTCCAAAACCAGCTATCACTCAAGAAGAAAGACGTATAGGTATGGTTTGATCCAACCAATGTAAAGCGGCTCATAGAGGTTGATTCCAAGGCCTTCTGACAAAAAAATATCAATGTTATGTAAAGTCATATCATCATGGATCTAACTAGACCAATAATTCTCGAGGGTTGAAAGAGGTTTTCGCCCTGCAAAGCAGAGTGGTGCCCTGCAGACCTCGAAGCAAACGTTCTTCTATAGGTTGCTAGTAAAGGCTTTATCAATGTAAATTTGTCATTAAGGATGAATTTCTAAGCAATAAAAACAAAATTTGAAACATGACTGCCTGTGCAATATTTATCTATCTATAGTGAGCGTGAAATACTTGTTAGTTTTGATTTGTCTTTGTAATAAAGCTTACATCTCCCGTCATATATTTGGGCTTCATGAATTTGGAATTATATTGATTTGTCAGAATGAATCTGGTTGCTAAACAAGGAAAGACTCATTTTATGGACAGGCGGCGCAATTCATCTTCGACCAAGTGTTAACAATCTCTTTTAAATTTAACGTGCCTGTGAGGTCCTTCTCGCATGCAAGAACTTTTAAGTCAATGCTGCAGTTCTTCACGATCTTCAGCTTGCTAAGACTTTGTTACTGCTGCAGGGCGGTAAGAGCTGATACGCTGTGCACGCTGTAGTGAAGACTGCCTGGTGCTCATGGGCAAATATGACAGCTGCTCTGGAGGAAATTGGGCTTTTTGACCCAGTCATAGTGGTGAAAGTGTCTAAATCGGCCATCGCGACTTCTGCTTCAATCCTACGGGCAGGAGGAAATCACTCGCAAATATCTTCAACTGCAATGAAATTCTCCTTGGGTGCCCTGCGAAATCTTCGGTTGTCCCGTGAAAGACGGAACCACTAAAGCAAAAGCCCAACTTAGCAGTGTTATGCGTGTTTGTTTGTGTGTCCTTTTCCATATGTGTTTCCCTGCACACACACGCACACACGACCTATTTATCACACATGTATTCAGTGTCCGTAGTCGTGAGCCACCCTGGGTTGAAGGACCGCAAGCCCTCGTTCTGTGCTACAGGTCGACACCCTAGCCCCCCCCCTCCCCCACCCCAACCCCTAGTCTGTGTCTTTGTCTTTTTCTCCATTCCCTCTCTGTCTGTCTGTCTCTCTCTCTCTCTCTCTCTCTATACCCCCTCTCCTTCTCTGTGCCTTCTAAAGGAAGGGGAGCCATAGAGAAAAGGTAGAGGATATATATGAAAAAAACAAAATCACTGCGGCATTTTTAAGACTGATTAATAATTAATCCAAAAGAGAAACGAACTGGCTCGACAGAATAAAAAGGAAAAATCTTTCTTTTTTCAAGACCAAACTTTCCCTCTTTGAATTTCGTAATTCTCATTTATTTCTGAAACAAAAACATTTCCTGAAAGATTGCTAGAAACAAGTGAAAAGATATAAAGTGTTACAGTTATGTTTCACACAATCATTTGCGAAACTATTTTTTTTCCTTTTCTCAGCCTTCACAATATTTCGCGCAGACCCCTCTCCCTCCCCCGAAAGGAAAAAAATATATTTTCTCTTATAATAACTCCAGGAAGGCCAGTGAGGGCCTATTTGGAAACTCTTTGAGATATAACGAAAAATGCATTTGTACCAGTGATAGGGAAAGTATGTTATGATATATACTTGAAAAAACAAACTTTGTCTTCCGTTTGGCCCTGAGAATTAGTCCCCCCCCTCCCCTCCCCCAAGCCTGATTCTTGTGCCAATCAGCTGTTTAATCATCAAACTATTCAGGGTAGAATAATCAGAGTGGGACCTCAAAGGGTTTTGAAGCTTTGAATCTTGTTATTGGGTCATTCCATATGAATTCAACAAGAGTTAGATAACAATATTTCCTCATTGCTTGGGATTTTGTTCAAATAAAAAAGTAATAATAGTAATCACTCTCTTTCTGCATATATATATATATAATATATATATATATATATATATATATATATACTTATATGTATGATATACATACGTGTGTGTGTTTGCTTGTGTGTAGACATACATAATAATATATCCTCTACAGTCTCGTTTCTTCCCCAGACAAGTGTCGCTGCGGAGTGAGCAACGGCGACCGCATCATCGGAGGGACGGAGGTGTCCCCACCCTTCAGATATCCCTGGCTCGTCGGCATCTACGAGATTGAGAATCTGAAGGAGCCCTTCTGCGGCGGGAGCATCATCAACACCCGCTACGTCGTCACGGCCGCGCACTGTATGTTTACGCGGAGAACGAACCCATCCCCGCATCCAAGTTTCGGGTGAAAGTCGCCGAGCACGACGTGGCTTCTGAGGACGACGACGTCGAAGGAGTCACGCGGATGCTGGCCCTGGAGAGCTACGTCTCCATGAAGGCTACACAGAGAACTACTTCAACCTGGACATCGCCCTCCTGCGTCTGGAGGAGGCCCTGGACCTCACGTCGCACCCGGAGGTCCGACCCGTGTGCCTACCTTCGGACCCGACGAAGGTCTACGAAGGACAGACCGGGAAAGTCGTCGGCTGGGGAGACACGACCAATGGCGACAAGAAGTCCCGACATCGTTCGGGAAGTCGACTTACCCATCGTCGAGTGTGGGCGCAAGGAGATAGCCGTGTTTTTGATCACACCTTTCATGCTGTGCGCAGGTTTTAAGAAAGGCGGGAAGGACAGTTGTTCTGGCGACTCGGGAGGCCCTCTGACGTGGAAGAAGACGGGAGGTTCACCTTGGTGGGGATCGTCTCTTTCGGCGAGGAGTGCGCCAAACGGAATGTTCCAGGCGTCTACACGCGCATCACTGAGCTTTGGAATGGATTAGCAGCAATACTGCTGAAGTATCTTACTGTCAATAGATTTTAAGTGAGGGGTTTATTGTTATGAGTTGTAGAACTGTTATACACACATATATGTGTGTGAAGTCTGCCCTCCTTTGATATAAGCTGTATTATATGATTGACGTTGACCAAATAAATACATACTAAATCAGGCCCATTTTTGTTTCATGGAAAACGCTAATGACTGCGTATGAGGACGTGCAATTTGCCAAAAGAATTAGTGTGAATTGATGTCTGACAATCAGGCAGACCTTAGAAGGAGCCTGGATAAGAACAATGACATGAAGTCCATTAGTAATTCAATTAGCAAAAATGCGCCTAATTTAGTATGTATTTATTTGGTCAACGTCAATCATATAATACAGCTTATATCAAAGGAGGGCAGACTTCACACACACATATAATAACAGTTCTACAACTCATAACAATAAACCCCTCACTTAAAATCTATTGACAGTAAGATACTTCAGCAGTATGCTGCTAATCCATTCAAAAGCTCAGTGATGCCCTGGAACATTCCGTTTGGCGTTCCTCGCCAGAGACGATCCCCACCAAGGAACCCCCGCTCTTCCACCGTCAGAGGGCCTCCGAGTCATAGCAAGCGTCCTTCCCGCCTTTCTTAAAACCTGCGCACAACATGAAAAGTGTATCAAATAACATCGTAAAAAGAATTTGCATTCTATCTTATCCAAGATTTTTTTTAACACAAATCCCAAATATGTATTACAAATGCATCTGTTTTCACTGTTGGTAGTAAGATGCATCAGCTGATCCGCTGATCAAGGACTCACGTACACACTTGGCATAAGAACATTTTCTGGCCAAAGGAATTATTCCTCAACTCTTCAAAAGTTCAGATATTTCAACTAATCTTCAAAGTTTCAGCTCTAAAAATCTCAACTCTTCAAAAGTTCAGTTCTTTATCAAAATCTTATCATCCTGAATATTTCAGTTAATCTAAAATTCAAAGCTTCAAAATTTAGCTTCTCTTCAAAAGTTCAGTTCTCTTCAAACTTTAGCTCTTCAAAATCTAATAACTAGATATTTCAACTAATCTTCAAATTACAAACTCTTCAACATTTCAACTTCTCATCAAAATCTTAACTCTTCAAAAGTTCAGTTCCTCTTCAAAATCTAAAACTCTTGAACATTTCAACTCATCTCCAAATTCAAGACTCTTCACAATTTCAGCTGTTCAAAATCTTAACACTTCAAACGTTCAGTTACTCAATATTTCTTCTCTTGTATACGTGTGTCTGTATAGAATCGTGGTAGGTTGTGTACATACGTATACATACATCAACTGAGAAACATCGTATTGGGAATGTATACAATTTTTGTTTTACCGTCGATATAACATATTTGTCGTTAATTCATACTCCGTAACAAGAGGAAAAAAATGGAAAAATATAAAATATATATATATATCCAGATGAAAATGTAGATAATCGTTTTATTAGTTCATTGACCTGCAAGGCTATTTTTGTATTTTTTCATATATATATTTATTTTCTGTGTGTGTGTGTGGAGGGAGATACCGTGAGACAGACATTAAAAAATGGGTAGACAGGGAGATACCGAGAATAAGAGAGACGGGGAGAGAGCTAGAATGAGACAAAGAAAAAAGATAGGGAGAGCGAAAGTCAGAGAGATAGAGAAAAGAGAGGATAAAGGGAGTGGGAGAAACTTTAAAGAAAGAGGAAGACAGAAAGTTTAAGAAAGGGAGAAGAAATGAAAAAAAATACTTTTTTTTGGGGGGGGCAAAAGACAGGCAGACAGAAAAGAGATTAGGAGACAAGGGGATACCAAGAATGAGAAAGAGAGAGACAGTGAGAAAGAGAAAGGCAGAGACAGGGAGAGAGCGAGGAAGAGAGGGGGAGAGCGAAAGGATAAAGAGAAGAGAAGAAACCGAAAGAAAAAGGGAAGGCAGTAAAAGAGACAAAGACAGAGAAAGATGAGGGAGGAGAAACAGAAAGAAGAAAGTGGGAAAATGAGTGAGAGAAATTTGGCGGAAGGAAAGAAAATCTAGGAAAAGCAACTTTATCTTCGTGATCAGGATTGCTTCCTTTTTTTCTCCAAATTTCTAAACTAGATTTTCAGAGGAAAAAAAAACGTATTCAAAGAAATTTTAGAATGGAATGTTTTAGTTCTTATATTTAGTAAAGGCCACATCAATACATGTATCCAGTACTCTTCTTTCTAGGCACTTCCCCACACACACAAAAAAGGAATAAAATATAAGTATATTAAATAAATGTCAAGGAAAATCATTATGGACCACTCTGATTCGCATAAGCTGACATTTCACAATTCACTTGTTTACTGTTTCAAAACCCTGCGATTTTTTATTTTTTAAATTTACTAATATTTGCTACTTTCAACGCCTTTTTCTTATTTATTTCTCAGGAGAAGAAAGTACGAATTCACTGCAATCAACTGTCCCAATAAACCCTATTATCATAACGATATCATTACAAACTTGAAGTCAACTGAGGCACGCTAAGTTTTTAAGTATTGTCAGCTGTGAAGGTCTCACTTAAAATCTATTGACAGTAAGATACTTCAGCAGTTTTGCTGCTAATCCATTCCAAAAGCTCAGTGATGCGCGTGTAGACGCCTGGAACTTTCCGTTTGGCGCACCATCGCCGAAAGAGACGATCCCACCAAGGTGAACCTCCCGTCTTCTTCCACCGTCAGAGGGCCTCCCGAGTCGCCAGAACAACTGTCCTTCCCGCCTTTCTTAAAACCTGCGCACAGCATGAAAGGTGTGATCAAGTAACCGGCTATCTTCTTGCGCCCACACTCGACGATGGGTAGGTCGACTTCCCGAACGATGTCGGGAACTTCTGTCGCCATTGGTCGTGTCTCCCCAGCCGACGACTTTCCCGGTCTGTCCTTCGTAGACCTTCGTCGGGTCCGAAGGTAGGCACACGGGTCGGACCTCCGGGTGCGACGTGAGGTCCAAGGCCTCCTCCAGACGCAGGAGGGCGATGTCCAGGTTGAAGTTGTTCTCTTTGTAGTCTTCATGGACGACGTAGCTCTCCAGGGCCAGCATCCGCGTGACTCCTTCGACGTCGTCGTCCTCAGAAGCCACGTCGTGCTCGGCGACTTTCACCCGAATCTTGGATGCGGGGATGGGTTCGTTCTCCCGCGTAAACATACAGTGCGCGGCTGTGACGACGTAGCGGGTGTTGATGATGCTCCCGCCGCAGAAGGGCCTCTCTAAATTCAGAGTCTCGTAGATGCCGACGAGCCAGGGATATCTGAAGGGTGGGGACACCTCCGTCCCTCCGATGATGCGGTCGCCGTTGCTCACTCCGCAGCGACACTTGACTGGGGAAGAAACGAGACTGTAGAGGATATATTATGTATGTCTACACACAAGCAAACACACACACACGTATGTATGTATATCATACATATAAGTATATATATATACATACACACATATATGCAGAGAGTGATTACTATTATTACTTTTTTATTTGAACAAAATCCCAAGTAATGAGGAAATATTGTTATCTAACTCTTCTTCAATTCATATGGAATAACCCAATAACAAGATTCAAAGCTTCAAAACCCTTTGAGGTCCCACTCTGATTATTCTACCCTGAATAGTTTGATGATTAAACAGCTGATTGGCACAAGAATCAGGCTAGGGGC
>NW_020872707.1:312639-326620 GCF_003789085.1 Penaeus vannamei
TATACAACGTATATATATAATATATATATAAAATATAATACATATATATATTATATACTATATATTATATAAATATGTTATATTATATATATATGATTGTGTATATGTGTGTGTGTGTGTAATATAATGTGTATATATAGTATATACTATAATATATAAATACTAGTATATTATAATATTCATGCATATGAATATAACATATATATATTATAGAATATATATATTAATATATATATATATATATATATTATATATTATATTATATAATATAATATATATATAAGCTTTTTATGCTTAAAACGGTATAGATATATCTAGTTTAGTCCCCTATAAATTCATAGTGAAAGCTAAATAATGAAACCATTTCATACGAAAGTGAACGAAAATTTCAGGTATGCGTCCTCTAGTACTATGAGCTATTTAGTTTAAGAGATTTTGAGGTAAATTTGGAAATACAACCCCACGCCATGTTTTGGGTGAATAGAAGAATTTACCAACAGCTTTCGTCGCGTTTGGAACGAATCCAGCACTCATTTCCTTCGCAAACGAAGCATAACTACGATATCGGTTTCAATAGCTGGGGAGGGCATGATAGGCCTACATATCTGGGAAGTTTGAGAAATATCGGTAAGCATGGAATATTAACACATTTCTGGTTGTATAGGGGGCACCGCCCCTTTAAATCTCCTTTCAGGGGGTCTGGTCTGCAAAATCTTCACCTCGCATGTTCCGGCAAGAGAGAGACCAGACCCAGAGACAGTTTTAACCTCATTTTACCTTCAGCTGTAACTCCAGACGGGTCAGACTGCGGGTCACTGGGATCGTCGGGGTATTCCAGGTCGTTGTTAGCAGGAATTGCGATCGCTTACAGTTAAGTTACACTACTTTCTTTGTTTGGTTTTTAAATCCTTTTCTATGTACCACAAACCCACTGATGTCTTATTTCTGTAATGACACGATGGTTTACAGTGCGGTCTTTGAAATTACACTGGCAGTACACCGTGATTTAAATTTAGTAAGCTTGCTTCGTTATTTTGTTGATATTTCACAGTGAAATCGAAATAATGTTCTCACAACTTACACACTATCTAGCCATGATGGAACTGATTTGAATTTCAAAATCTTCTCCTAGGCCCAGCTTCTATTGTCACGTGATGATATATGCATATCTGATTGGTTCTATTGAGTGTCTACGTTCACGTCACGTTCACGCACGAATCTAATTGGCGCATTTGATTTCCCGCGCATACGTCATCCGCTACAAATCCGTCCGACTTCCCGTCGCTCTTAACGACTTTTGTCATTTTGTCGCGGCGCTGGAGGCGGAAGGTTACTGCGGCTCAAGGAAATCGTGGGTTTTATACCCTCTATAACACCGTTATTATCAATTTGCGCTGAAAATGGTATATAGAAAAACGATCATAGAATGATGTGTTCTACCATTTGGTAAGCTCAGATTCTTTAAATTAGGTGTGAGGTTGCATTTCCAATAATACCAATTTTGAAAACAAATGATCATGTCAGAATGACATTTGAGAATGTAATCCTCAACCATGTCTGCCTCGGACTCTTCGGAGACACGCGGGTGAGTGTTGTGTGCTCGGTGGTGTTTTTTTGGGGTGGGGGGTGGTGGAGGTAAAATAAGTTGGGGACTTGTGTAGTGTAGTAAAATGTAGGTGGAGATATATAGGGGCAGGGGCGGGTCCAGAGAATTTTCTGGTGGGGGGCACAGGGGTAACAACAATAAATCTGTGGGGCTGCCCACTTCACTATTAATATTGTACAGTTTCACATTGTTTTATTATTCATTTTGCTTTTCTTGGCCACACTAAAACTGCTGGGTGTACTTTTACCAAGTGGATGTCGGTAGAGAACTTTACACAGATATTGACATTACGACGAATTAGTGACCATTGGAGGCACACAGGATGGCCAATCAGATCGCAGGGGGGGGGGGGGGGTGCCTCTGTTCGGAGGCAGGTTATGATCGATCTGTCGCGTTGACTCAGTTATAGAGAGAGAGAATGATGGAGGGAGGTAGAGAATGATGGAAGGAGGGAGAAACAGTTGCATTATGTGTGCTGTCCAATTGCAGATCTGATCACGACAGATCGAAGAGGAGGCAACCCGCTGCGTGGCGTCCCCAGCCGCCACTTCGCTGCCCCAAGCGCTGAGGGAACAAGAGTCGGTAAATGGATCAACGGTGTCTCGGCGAAGGGGACAGTGTCGAGCTAAGTGGCAATGTAACAGTATTTAGATTATGTTGGTGTGCTACTGAGAGTAGACACTATATGGATATTGGTGAGTTTTGTTGTGATCCGAGTTGTGCGATTTCTTTTTTTTCTTTTTTTTTTAACTAATTTATTCATTTTCTAATATACTATATTTTCCAAAACCAGCTATCATCCAAGAAGAAAGACGTATAGGTATGGTTTGATCCAACCAATGTAAAGCGGCTCATAGAGGTTGATTCCAAGGCCTTCTGAAAAAAATATCAATGTTATGTAAAGTCAGTATCATCATGGATCTAAGAGATAATTCTCGAGGGTTGAAAGAGGTTTTCGCCCTGCAAAGCAGAGTGGTGCCCTGCAGACCTCGAAGCAAACGTTCTTCTATAGGTTGCTAGTAAGGCTTTATCAATGTAAATTTGTCATTAAGGATGAATTTCTAAGCAATAAAAACAAAATTTGAAACATGACTGCCTGTGCAATATTTATCTGTCTATAGTGAGCGTGAAATACTTGTTAGTTTTGATTTGTCTTTGTAATAAAGCTTACATCTCCCGTCATATATTTGGGCTTCATGAATTTGGAATTATATTGATTTGTCAGAATGAATCTGGTTGCTAAACAAGGAAAGACTCATTTTATGGACAGGCGGCGCAATTCATCTTCGACCAAGTGTTAACAATCTCTTTTAAATTTAACGTGCCTGTGAGGTCCTTCTCGCATGCAAGAACTTTTAAGTCAATGCTGCAGTTCTTCACGATCTTCAGCTTGCTAAGACTTTGTTACTGCTGCAGGCGGTAAGAGCTGATACGCTGTGCACGCTGTAGTGAAGACTGCCTGGTGCTCATGGGCAAATATGACAGCTGCTCTGGAGGAAATTGGGCTTTTTGACCCAGTCATAGTGGTGAAAGTGTCTAAATCGGCCATCAGGACTTTGCTTCAATCCTACGGGCAGGAGGAAATCACTCGCAAATATCTTCAACTGCAATGAAATTCTCCTTGGGTGCCCTGCGAAATCTTCGGTTGTCCCGTGAAAGACGGAACCACTAAAGCAAAAGCCCAACTTAGCAGTGTTATGCGTGTTTGTTTGTGTGTCCTTTTCCATATGTGTTTCCCTGCACACACACGCACACGCACGACCTATTTATCACACATGTATTCAGTGTCCGTAGTCGTGAGCCACCCTGGGTTGAAGGACCGCAAGCCCTCGTTCTGTGCTACAGGTCGACACCCTAGCCCCCCCACCCCAACCCCTAGTCTGTGTCTTTGTCTTTTTCTCCATCTCTGTCTGTCTGTCTCTCTCTCTCTCTCTCTCTCTCTCTCTCTCTCCTCTCTCTCTTTCTCTGTGCCTTCTAGAGAAAGGAAGGGGAGCCATAGAGAAAGGTAGAGGATATATATGAAAACAAAATCACTGCGGCATTTTTAAGACTGATTAATAATTAATCCAAAAGAGAAACGAACTGGCTCGACAGAATAAAAAGGAAAAATGACCTTTCATTTTTCAAGACCAAACTTTCCCTCTTTGATTTCGTAATTCATTTATTCTGAAATAAAAACATTTCCTGAAAGATTGCTAAACAAGTGAAAAGATATAAAGTGTTACAGTTATGTTTCACACAATCATTTGCGAAACTATTTTTTTTTTTCTTTTCTCAGCCTTCACAATATTTCGCGCAGACCCCTCTCCCTCCCCCGAAAGGAAAAAAAAATATTTTCTCTTATAATAACTCCAGGAAGGCCAGTGAGGGACTATTTGGAAACTCTTTGAGATATAACGAAAAATGCATTTGTACCAGTGCTCGGGAAAGTATGTTATGATATATACTTGAAAAAACAAACTTTGTCTTCCGTTTGGCCCTGAGAATTAGTCCCCCCCCTCCCCCTAGCCTGATTCTTGTGCCAATCAGCTGTTTAATCATCAAACTATTCAGGGTAGAATAATCAGAGTGGACCTCAAAGGGTTTTGAAGCTTTGAATCTTGTTATTGGGTCATTCCATATGAATTCAACAAGAGTTAGATAACAATATTTCCTCATTGCTTGGGATTTTGTTCAAATAAAAAAGTAATAATAGTAATCACTCTCTTTCTCTGCATATATATATATATATATATATATATATATATATATATATATATACTTATATGTATGATATACATACGTGTGTGTGTGTTTGCTTGTGTGTAGACATACATAATATATATCAGTCTACACTCCCAGACAAGTGTCGCTGCGGAGTGAGCAACGGCGACCGCATCATCGGAGGGACGGAGGTGTCCCCACCCTTCAGATATCCCTGGCTCGTCGGCATCTACGATATTGAGAATCTGAAGGAGCCCTTCTGCGGCGGGAGCATCATCAACACCCGCTACGTCGTCACGGCCGCGCACTGTATGTTTACGCGAGAACGAACCCATCCCCGCATCCAAGTTTCGGGTGAAAGTCGCCGAGCACGACGTGGCTTCTGAGGACGACGACGTCGAAGGAGTCACGCGGATGCTGGCCCTGGAGAGCTACGTCTTCCATGAAGGCTACACAGAGAACTACTTCAACCTGGACATCGCCCTCCTGCGTCTGGAGGAGGCCCTGGACCTCACGTCGCACCCGGAGGTCCGACCCGTGTGCCTACCTTCGGACCCGACGAAGGTCTACGAAGGACAGACCGGGAAAGTCGTCGGCTGGGGAGACACGACCAATGGCGACAAGAAGTACCCCGACATCGTTCGGGAAGTCGACTTACCCATCGTCGAGTGTGGGCGCAAGGAGATAGCCGGTGTTTTGATCACACCTTTCATGCTGTGCGCAGGTTTTAAGAAAGGCGGGAAGGACAGTTGTTCTGGCGACTCGGGAGGCCCTCTGACGGTGGAAGAAGACGGGAGGTTCACCTTGGTGGGGATCGTCTCTTTCGGCGAGGAGTGCGCCAAACGGAATGTTCCAGGCGTCTACACGCGCATCACTGAGCTTTTGGAATGGATTAGCAGCAATACTGCTGAAGTATCTTACTGTCAATAGATTTTAAGTGAGGGGTTTATTGTTATGAGTTGTAGAACTGTTATACACACATATATGTGTGTGAAGTCTGCCCTCCTTTGATATAAGCTGTATTATATGATTGACGTTGACCAAATAAATACATACTAAATCAGGCCCATTTTTGTTTCATGGAAAACGCTAATGACTGCGTATGAGGACGTGCAATTTGCCAAAAGAATTAGTGTGAATTGATGTCTGACAATCAGGCAGACCTTAGAAGGAGCCTGTTGAGAACAATGGATTGCTGTCAGACCTAAAAAAGAGTAGAGTACAAGAACTATTATTTCAGACTTCAGAAGGAAATGGATAGGCTCATGGAAGTTTTTTTTTCACACATATCCTATCATCACAACCACTCGTATTTTCAAAAGGATGGGTTAGCCAACACGGGATCTCACAAGTGGACCGAGACTCCCATTACAAGACTTCGTATCCCAAATTGGATGAACACCCCTAGCATTTTCTTTCCCAGTCCCTTTACCCAACTGTTGATAACGCAACTGAGAGGGCAGCTACGACTGAGTATGGTGTTGAACATTGGACAACCATTATGTCATCTATTATCTAAATAAAGATGTCTGGGATCTTGGTGCAGAAATCAATGAGTTTATCTCTTTAAAACTACTAAAATCCAGAACCTTCCATGGGGCTTCGTTCCCTGTTCCCTCATCGGGGCGTTACTCCTGGACCCCACCAGCAGGACCCCCGGCTATGACTCAAGGGTCCGAAAGGCTTACAAAGAAATTTACAAATAAATATTTGGATAATTTCATGAAAGGACATCACTATGTATTTCTTTACTCTAAAAATGCATAATTCTTTTACATGAATTACTACATGGACTTCAAGCAACAAATAACATCGTAAAAAGAATTTGCATTCTATCTTATCCAAGATTTTTTTTAACACAAATCCCAAATATGTATTACAAATGCATCTGTTTTCACTGTTGGTAGTAAGATGCATCAGCTGATCCGCTGATCAATGACTCACGTACACACTTGGCATAAGAACATTTTCTGGCCAAAGGAATTATTCCTCAACTCTTCAAAAGTTCAGTTCCTCTTCAATATCTAAAAATCTCGAGTATTTCAACTAAATCTTCAAAGTTTCAGCTTCTCTTAAAATCTCAACTCTTCAAAAGTTCAGTTCTTTATCAAAATCTTAACATCCTGAATATTTCAGTTAATCTTAAAATTCAAAGCTTCAAAATTTTAGCTTCTCTTCAAAAGTTCAGTTCTCTTCAAACTTTCAGCTCTTCAAAATCTATAACTCTAGATATTTCAACTAATCTTCAAATTACAAACTCTTCAACATTTCAACTTCTCATCAAAATCTTAACTCTTCAAAAGTTCAGTTCCTCTTCAAAATCTAAAACTCTTGAACATTTCAACTCATCTCCAAAGACTCTTCAAATTTCAGCTTTTCAAAATTAACACAAACGTTCAGTTGCTCAATATTTCTTCTCTTGTATACGTGTGTCTGTATAGAATCGTGGTAGGTTGTGTACATACGTATACATACATCAACTGAGAAACATCATATTGGGAATGTATACAATTTTTGTTTTACGTCGATATAACATATGTTTGTTTGTCGTTAATTCATACTTCCGTAACAGAGGAAAAAAATGGAAAAATATAAAAGAATATATATATATCCAGATGAAAATGTAGATAATCGTTTTATTAGTTCATTGACCTGCAAGGCTATTTTTGTATTTTTTCATATATATATTTATTTTCTGTGTGTGTGTGTGTGTGTGGAGGGAGATACCGTGAGACAGACATTAAAAAATGGGTAGACAGGGAGATACCGAGAATAAGAGAGACGGGGAGAGAGCTAGAATGAGACAAAGAAAAAGATAGGGAGAGCGAGAGAAAGTCAGAGAGATAGAGGAAAAGAGAGGATAAAGGGAGTGGGAGAAACTTTAAAGAAAGAGGAAGACAGAAAGTTTAAGAAAGGGAGAAGAAATGAAAAAAAATACTTTTTTTGGGGGGGGGCAAAAGACAGGCAGACAGAAAAGAGATTAGGAGACAAGGGGATACCAAGAATGAGAAAGAGAGAGACAGTGAGAAAGAGAAAGGCAGAGACAGGGAGAGAGCGAGGAAGAGAGGGGGAGAGCGAAAGGATAAAGAGAAGAGAAGAAACCGAAAGAAAAAGGGAAGGCAGTAAAAGAGACAAAGACAGAGAAAGATGGGGAGGAGAAACAGAAAGAAGAAAGTGGGAAATGAGTGAGAGAAATTTGGCGGAAGGAAAGAAAAATCTAGGAAAAGCAAACTTTATCTTCGTGATCAGGATTGCTTCCTTTTTTTCTCCAAATTTCTAAACTAGATTTTCAGAGGAAAAAAAAACGTATTCAAAGAAATTTTAGAATGGAATGTTTTAGTTCTTATATTTAGTAAAGGCCACATCAATACATGTATCCAGTACTCTTCTTTCTAGGCACTTTCCCCACACACAAAAAAGGAATAAAATATAAGTATATTAAATAAATGTCAAGGAAAATCATTATGGACCACTCTGATTCGCATAAGCTGACATTTCACAATTCACTTGTTTACTGTTTCAAAACCCTGCGATTTTTATTTTTTTAAATTTACTAAATTTTGCTACTTTCAACGCCTTTTTCTTATTTATTTCTCAGGAGAAGAAAGTACGAATTCACTGCAATCAACTGTCCCAATAAACCCTATTATCATAACGATATCATTACAAACTTGAAGTCAACTGAGGCACGCTAAGTTTTTAAGTATTGTCAGCTGTGAAGGTCTCACTTAAAATCTATTGACAGTAAGATACTTCAGCAGTTTTGCTGCTAATCCATTCCAAAAGCTCAGTGATGCGCGTGTAGACGCCTGGAACTTTCCGTTTGGCGCACCCATCGCCGAAAGAGACGATCCCCACCAAGGTGAACCTCCCGTCTTCTTCCACCGTCAGAGGGCCTCCCGAGTCGCCAGAACAACTGTCCTTCCCGCCTTTCTTAAAACCTGCGCACAGCATGAAAGGTGTGATCAAGTAACCGGCTATCTTCTTGCGCCCACACTCGACGATGGGTAGTCGACTTCCCGAACGATGTCGGGGAACTTCTGTCCATTGGTCGTGTCTCCCCAGCCGACGACTTTCCCGGTCTGTCCTTCGTAGACCTTCGTCGGGTCCGAAGGTAGGCACACGGGTCGGACCTCCGGGTGCGACGTGAGGTCCAGGGCCTCCTCCAGACGCAGGAGGGCGATGTCCAGGTTGAAGTTGTTCTCTTTGTAGTCTTCATGGACGACGTAGCTCTCCAGGGCCAGCATCCGCGTGACTCCTTCGACGTCGTCGTCCTCAGAAGCCACGTCGTGCTCGGCGACTTTCACCGAATCTTGGATGCGGGGATGGGTTCGTTCTCCGCGTAAACATACAGTGCGCGGCGTGACGACGTAGCGGTGTTGATGATGCCCGCCGCAGAAGGGCTCCTTCAATTCAGAGTCTCGTAGATGCCGACGAGCCAGGGATATCTGAAGGGTGGGGACACCTCCGTCCCTCCGATGATGCGGTCGCCGTTGCTCACTCCGCAGCGACACTTGACTGAGGAAGAAACGAGACTGTAGAGGATATATTATGTATGTCTACACACAAGCAAACACACACACACGTATGTATGTATATCATACATATAAGTATATATATACATACACACATATATGCAGAGAGTGATTACTATTATTACTTTTTATTTGAACAAAATCCCAAGTAATGAGGTAATATTGTTATCTAACTCTTCTTCAATTCATATGGAATAACCCAATAACAAGATTCAAAGCTTCAAAACCCTTTGAGGTCCACTCTGATTATTCTACCCTGAATAGTTTGATGATTAAACAGCTGATTGGCACAAGAATCAGGCTAGGCAAAATACTGTGAAGGTTGAGAAGAGAAAAAAAAAATGTTAGTTTCGCAAATGATTGTGTGAAACATAACTGTAACACTATATCTTTTCACTTGTTTCTAGCAATCTTTCAGGAAATGTTTTTGTTTCAGAAATGAATGAGAATTACGAAAGTCAAAGAGGGAAAGTTTGAAGTCTTTGAAAAATGAAAGGTCATTTTTCCTTTTTATTCTGTCGAGCCAGTTCGTTTCTCTTTTGGATTAATTATTAATCAGTCTTAAAAATGCCGCAGTGATTTGTTTTTTTCATATATATCCTCTACCTTTCTCTATGGCTCCCCTTCCTTTCTCTAGAAGGCACAGAGAAGGAGAGGGGGTAGAGAGAGAGAGAGAGAGACAGACAGACAGAGAGGGAATGGAGAAAAAGACAAAGACACAGACTAGGGGTTGGGTGGGGGAGGGGGGGGGCTAGGGTGTCGACCTGTAGCACAGAACGAGGCTTGCGGTCCTTCAACCCAGGGTGGCTCACGACTACGGACACTGAATACTTAAGTGTGATAAATAGGTCGTGCGTGTGCGTGTGCGTGTGCGTGTGCGTGCAGGGAAACACATGTGGAAAAGCACGCACACACAAACAAACAAACACACGCGCATAACACTGCTGTGTAAGTCGAGCTTTTGCTTTAGTAGTTCTGTCTTTCCTTCTGATTTTCACTGGTTCCCATTTTCTGGTAGTTATCGTTTTCTTAATGTATATACATATATGCATTTATATATACACACATACATACATACACATATATACATACATATATATATATATATATATATATATATATATATACATATATATATATATATATATATATACATATATAATATATATATATATATATATATATATATATATATATATATATATATATATATAGAGAGAGAGAGAGAGAGAGAGAGAGAGAGAGAGAGAGAGAGAGAGATACATATATATATTTCTATAGATAGATAGATAGAGAAAGCGAGAGAGATAGAGAGAGAGAAGAGAGATATATAGAGAGAGATTTCACAGTAACATGAATTCACTAGAATACGAAAATACGAGGTTTATTCTAAGTGACGTATGTTCTCCCCAAAGATCACCGAGCCTATTCGAGCATTCATCGGGCTTGGAACTTCACATGCACATTCCCTCGTCTGCCTTAGGGACCTTATTATCATTTTTATTATTATTATCCTCATATATTTACCTTTCTTGCTCTGGCAGTACTTTTTAGAATGGCATTTAAGGGGAAGTATATAAGTTTCACTAAAAACAGCACCTAATGTATAGACTATTCGCGGACCTTAAAGTTAAGATTGGCTGACCTTTCTTTAGAATGTCATATATATATATATATATATATATATATATATATATATATATATATATATATATATATATATATATTATATATATATATATATATATATATAATATATATACATGCATATTCTTGTTCTGACACTACTTTTAAGAATATTTAATGGGAAGTATATAAGTTCCATTAAAAACAGCATCTAAAATATAGCCTAGAAGGACTATATTCGCGGACCGTGAAGAGCAAATTGGCTGACCTTTCTTTGGAATGCAACAAGCGCATCTTTTACCAAGACACCCGTTTTTTATCACGGTGCCGTCTGCGCATGAATCCTTTCCAGATTTCTTGAAGCAGAATCCTCCTGGAGATGGCAGCTTGGGTGATGGCGCGCAAAGATTGTCTGGAAGATAAATAAATGAATAAATGATAGATGGCAACTTGGAGTGATGGCGCAAGAAGGTCTGTAAGATAAATGAATGAATAAATGATAGATGGCAACTTGGAGTGATGGCGCAAGAAGGATTGTCTGTAAGATAAATGAATGAATAAATGATAGATGGCAACTTGGAGTGATGGCGCAAGGATTGTCTGTAAGATAAATGAATGAATAAATGATAGATGGCAACTTGGAGTGATGGCGCAAGAAGGATTGTCGTTAAGATAAATAAATGAATAAATGATAGATGGCAACTTGGAGTGATGGCGCAAGAAGAATATCTATAAAGATAAATAAATGAATAAATGATAAATTAACAAATTCCAAAGGAGAGGTAACTGGGTAGGTAGAATGACCAGTCAGTAGGTTGATAGACAGCAAAGATACAAACAAGAAGAGTGTTTGTATATGTATATGCAAAATATACGAAGGAATAAATGAATAAATGGCGATGGAAAGAACTAGGTAGTTAGATAAACAGAAAAATACATGCAAAGAAGGTATATGTGCAGATGTGTATATAGTTATATATAGATATAAACACCCAAACATATATGTAAGCATATGACATATGAGTAAACATATACATTGTGTATGTGTATGTGTGTATATGTTTGTGTGTGTGCTTGTGTATGTAATATGTATATATGTATATACATAGGTATGTATGTATACATATACATACACATATATATACATACACACACACACACTTATATGTATGTGTATATGTGAGAGAGGAGGAGAGGGAAAAAGAAAGATATCAAAAGTTATGTGTATGCATTTTTTTCACACAGATCTGCGAACTACTTACTCCCCAGACAGCATTTGCAACTTGCACCCTTGCAGAGGTCATCACTGGATATTGTGGAGCAAGTTTCATCCCGCTGTATGCATCTGCCTCCTTGCTTGGTGCAGCTTCTTCTCTGTCGACACAATCTCTTTATGGCGAATGGTCTGCGAAGAAATGTACAATATACCATCATGTATTATATAAAACGCTTATATATGCACGTACATTTGGAAACACACAGGGCAAGCACGCAAACACACACACACACGCATAAACACACAATCAAATATAGATAAATACACACAGTCACACATACATATACATACACTTATCTCTCTCTTTCTTTTTCCATCTCTCTCTCCCTTTTACTCTTTCTCTCTCTCCCCCCCCCCCCTCTTTCTCTCTCTCCTTTCTTCTTCCCTCTCTTTCTCGTATTCTCTCGTCCCTCCCTCCGTCCCTCGCCCTTTCTCCTCTCACTCGCTCTCTCCCCTTCTCTTTCTTGCTCCACCACCCCCTCTCTCTTTCCCTTCCTTCCTCCCTCCCTCGCTCTCTCCTTCTCTTTCTCGCTTACCCCCCCCCCTCTCTCTCTCTCTCTCTCTCTTTCTCTCCTTCCCTCTGTCAGCAATAAGCAGAACCGGATGGGTTGGACTTCGCACTTTGCAGCTGCCTTCCTTCCAGCTTCCTCCTCGAGCAAGTCCGGCGAACCCCCCCCCCCCTGTCACGGCCGGAAGTCCAGCACCCCACAAATCAGAAGCAGGCACCCGGCAGCAGAAGAGCAGTCGCTGGATACAAGTCGTCTCGTCAGGCGCAGGAAGGAGAGAGCACCAGAAGCAGACCAAGACCGAGCAGGAGTCACAGGGCAGGAGGCCACCCTCCACCCTCACTCGGGGCGCGAGGTCACTCTCGGGGGCCGCACCTTTCCCTCCCGAATAAACCAGCAAGCAAAGTCCCCTTTCATTCACCACCAACCTCTACGCCCCCCCCCCCCCTCTCTCTCTCTCTCTTTCCCTTCCTTCCTCCCTCCTTCGCTCTGTCTCCTTCTCTTTCTCGCCCCCCCCCCCCTCTCTCTCTTTCCCTTCCTCCCTCCCTCCTTCGCTCTGTCTCCTTCTCTTTCTCCCCCCCCCCCTCTCTCCCTTTCGCTCCCTCCTTCCCTCTATCTTCTCACCTTTCTTGCAGCAGACGCCTCCATCGTCACACTTTCCCCTTTGCTTCTCGCACCCACTCAAAGCCTTAGCTCTGCAGATTCCTCCCTTCCTGGTACACTCGTCCATCTGGGGAGGAACACGGAACTAATTGTGGGCGTGTCGCGTTTATCCACTTTCTGCTGAAAAAACTAAAGGCAGAATGGTCAAAATAATGTTAAATAAATAGGGTAATATATGTATATGGCTGTGTGTCTGTGTGTATGTATATGTATGTGTATGTGCGCGACGTGTTTCCGTTTTTGCTGTGTGTATGTGTGTGTATTTATGTACATATGTTATATATATGTCAATATATAATATTATATAATATATATATATATATATATATATATATATATATTATATATGTGTGTGTGTGTGTGTGTGTGTGTGTGTGTGTGTGTGTGTGTGTGCATATACATACATTTGTATAAAGAAATTAATAGATCTATATCTATATATCTATGTGCGTGTCTCACCCTCACCATCCCGAGAGACGCAGACGCCGCCACGAAAACAATAATTGGCAACCAAGACTTCATAATTCCTCTTCGGATCTCCCGCTTTATCAGAATATATTCCTTCCCCTGGCCGCGTAATTTCCTTCCTTCGTAGAAAACGGGAATACCTTTACCTCTACTGGGCTACGACTGGGAGAAGGCAACACCGACTGCCCTATCGCTATTGCAGTACTGAGCCAACTGTGACATGTATATATACCTCCCCGTCATGTTTTGAAAACACTTGTTTGTAATTCAGAATACACCTGCGAGACACAGCAGAAACGTGGCCGGGAAACTTACGTGTTCTAGATATTAAATTGCATGAAGGTAGGGGAGGCTAAAGCAAAATTAATTCCGTGCTGTTGGTATCCACTGTTGTTCGGTTAGAAAAAAAAAGAATGATCATAATGATAATTACAGTCGGCCGATGTGTTAAAATTTTAGCCCAATCAATATTCATTACACAGACATACATATATACGGACATAATTGCAGATCTATCAGTCTACATATGCACATCTACCGGATAGATAGAAAGATAAATGTGTATCTAGCAGATAGATAGACTATGTGCATTTATTCT
>NW_020872707.1:326720-331720 GCF_003789085.1 Penaeus vannamei
GAATCACTATGTATTTCTTTACTCTAAAAATGCATAATTCTTTTACATGAATTACTACATGGACTTCAAGCGACAAATAACATCGTAAAAAGAATTTGCATTCTATCTTATCCAAGATTTTTTTAACACAAATCCCAAATATGTATTACAAATGCATCTGTTTTCACTGTTGGTCGTAAGATGCATCAGCTGATCCGCTGATCAATGACTCACGTACACACTTGGCATAAGAACATTTTCTGGCCAAAGGAATTATTCCTCAACTCTTCAAAAGTTCAGTTCCTCTTCAATATCTAAAAATCTCGAGTATTTCAACTAATCTTCAAAGTTTCAGCTTCTTAAGAATCTCAACTCTTCAAAAGTTCAGTTCTTTATCAAAATCTTAACATCCTGAATATTTCAGTTAATCTTCAAATTCAAAGCTTCAAAAATTTAGCTTCTCTTCAAAAGTTCAGTTCTCTTCAAACTTTCAGCTCTTCAAAATCTATAACTCTAGATATTTCAACTAATCTTCAAATTACAAACTCTTCAACATTTCAACTTCTCATCAAAATCTTAACTCTTCAAAAGTTCAGTTCCTCTTCAAAATCTAAAACTCTTGAACATTTCAACTCATCTCCAAATTCAAGACTCTTCACAATTTCAGCTGTTCAAAATCTTAACACTTCAAACGTTCAGTTACTCAATATTTCAACTTTTGTATACGTGTGTCTGTATAGAATCGTGGTAGGTTGTGTACATACGTATACATACATCAACTGAGAAACATCATATTGGGAATGTATACAATTTTTGTTTTAACGTCGATATAACATATGTTGTCGTTAATTCATACTTCCGTAACAAGAGGAAAAAAATGGAAAATATAAAAGATATATATATATATCCAGATGAAAATGTAGATAATCGTTTTATTAGTTCATTGACCTGCAAGGCTATTTTTGTATTTTTTCATATATATATATTTTGTGTGTGTGTGTGTGTGGAGGGAGATACCGTCGACAGACATTAAAAAATGGGTAGACAGGGAGATACCGAGAATAAGAGAGACGGGGAGAGAGCTAGAATGAGACAAAGAAAAAAGATAGGAAGAGCGAGAGAAAGTCAGAGAGATAGAGGAAAAGAGAGGATAAAGGAAGTGGGAGAAACTTTAAAGAAAGAGGAAGACAGAAAGTTTAAGAAAGGGAGAAGAAATGAAAAAAAAATACTTTTTTTTTTGGGGGGGGGCAAAAGACAGGCAGACAGAAAGAGATTAGGAGACAAGGGGATACCAAGAATGAGAAAGAGAGAGACAGTGAGAAAGAGAAAGGCAGAGACAGGGAGAGAGCGAGGAAGAGAGGGGGAGAGCGAAAGGATAAAGAGAAGAGAAGAAACCGAAAGAAAAAAGGAAGAAGGCAGTAAAAGAGACAAAGAGAGAGAAAGATGGGGGAGGAGAAACAGAAAGAAGAAAGTGGGAAAATGAGTGAGAGAAATTTGGCGGAAGGAAAGAAAAAACTAGGAAAAGCAACTTTATCTTCGTGATCAGGATTGCTTCCTTTTTTTCTCCAAATTTCTAAACTAGATTTTCAGAGGAAAAAAAAAACGTATTCAAAGAAATTTTAGAATGGAATGTTTTAGTTCTTATATTTAGTAAAGGCCACATCAATACATGTATCCAGTACTCTTCTTTCTAGGCACTCCACACACAAAAAAGGAATAAAATATAAGTATATTAAAATAAATGTCAAGGAAAATCATTATGGACCACTCTGATTCGCATAAGCTGACATTTCACAATTCACTTGTTTACTTTCAAAACCCTGCGATTTTTTATTTTTTAAATTTACTAATATTTGCTACTTTCAACGCCTTTTTCTTATTTATTTCTCAGGAGAAGAAAGTACGAATTCACTGCAATCAACTGTCCCAATAAACCCTATTATCATAACGATATCATTACAAACTTGAAGTCAACTGAGGCACGCTAAGTTTTTAAGTATTGTCAGCTGTGAAGGTCTCACTTAAAATCTATTGACAGTAAGATACTTCAGCAGTTTTGCTGCTAATCCATTCCAAAAGCTCAGTGATGCGCGTGTAGACGCCTGGAACTTTCCGTTTGGCGCACCCATCGCCGAAAGAGACGATCCCCACCAAGGTGAACCTCCCGTCTTCTTCCACCGTCAGAGGGCCTCCCGAGTCGCCAGAACAACTGTCCTTCCCGCCTTTCTTAAAACCTGCGCACAGCATGAAAGGTGTGATCAAGTAACCGGCTATCTTCTTGCGCCCACACTCGACGATGGGTAAGTCGACTTCCCGAACGATGTCGGGGAACTTCTTCGCCATTGGTCGTGTCTCCCCAGCCGACGACTTTCCCGGTCTGTCCTTCGTAGACCTTCGTCGGGTCCGAAGGTAGGCACACGGGTCGGACCTCCGGGTGCGACGTGAGGTCCAAGGCCTCCTCCAGACGCAGGAGGGCGATGTCCAGGTTGAAAGTTCTCTTTGTAGTCTTCATGGACGACGTAGCTCTCCAGGCCAGCATCCGCGTGACTCCTTCGACGTCGTCGTCCTCAGAAGCCACGTCGTGCTCGGCGACTTTCACCCGAATCTTGGATGCGGGATGGGTTCGTTCTCCAGCGTAAACATACAGTGCGCGGCTGTGACGACGTAGCGGGTGTTGATGATGCTCCCGCCGCAGAAGGCTCCTTCAATTTCAGAGTCTCGTAGATGCCGACGAGCCAGGGATATCTGAAGGGTGGGGACACCTCCGTCCCTCCGATGATGCGGTCGCCGTTGCTCACTCCGCAGCGACACTTGACTGAGGGAAGAAACGAGACTGTAGAGGATATATTATGTATGTCTACACACAAGCAAACACACACACACGTATGTATGTATATCATACATATAAGTATATATATATACATACACACATATATGCAGAGAGTGATTACTATTATTACTTTTTTATTTGAACAAAATCCCAAGTAATGAGGTAATATTGTTATCTAACTCTTCTTCAATTCATATGGAATAACCCAATAACAAGATTCAAAGCTTCAAACCCTTGAGGTCCCACTCTGATTATTCTACCCTGAATAGTTTGATGATTAAACAGCTGATTGGCACAAGAATCAGGCTAGGCAAAATACTGTGAAGGTTGAGAAGAGAAAAAAAAATGTTAGTTTCGCAAATGATTGTGTGAAACATAACTGTAACACTATATCTTTTCACTTGTTTCTAGCAATCTTTCAGGAAATGTTTTTGTTTCAGAAATGAATGAGAATTACGAAAGTCAAAGAGGGAAAGTTTGAAGTCTTGAAAAATGAAAGGTCATTTTTCCTTTTTATTCTGTCGAGCCAGTTCGTTTCTCTTTTGGATTAATTATTTAATCAGTCTTAAAAATGCCGCAGTGATTTTTTTTTTCATATATATCCTCTACCTTTCTCTATGGCTCCCCTTCCTTTCTCTAGAAGGCACAGAGAAAGGAGAGGGGGTAGAGAGAGAGAGACAGACAGACAGAGAGGGAATGGAGAAAAAGACAAAGACACAGACTAGGGGTTGGGGTGGGGGAGGGGGGGGGCTAGGGTGTCGAGCTGTAGCACAGAACGAAGGCTTGCGGTCCTTCAACCCAGGGTGGCTCACGACTACGGACACTGAATACTTAAGTGTGATAAATAGGTCGTGCGTGTGCGTGTGCGTGTGCGTGTGCGTGCAGGGAAACACATGTGGAAAAGCACGCACACACAAACAAACAAACACACGCGCATAACACTGCTGTGTAAGTCGAGCTTTTGCTTTAGTAGTTCTGTCTTTCCTTTCTGATTTTCACTGGTTCCCTTTTCTGGTAGTTATCGTTTTCTTAATGTATATACATATATGCATTTATATATACACACATACATACATATATATATATATATATATATATATATATATAATATATATATATATATATACATATATATATATATATAATATATATATATATATATATATATATATATATATATATATATATATATATATATATATATATATAGAGAGAGAGAGAGAGAGAGAGAGAGAGAGAGAGAGAGAGAGAGATACATATATATATCTATAGATAGATAGAGAGAAAGCGAGAGAGATAGAGAGAGAGAAAGAGAGATATAGAGAGAGATTTCACAAGTAACATGAATCACTAGAATACGAAAATACGAGGTTTATTCTAAGTGACGTATGTTCTCCCCCAAAGATCACCGAGCCTATTCGAGCATTCATCGGGCTTGGAACTTCACATGCACATTCCCTCGTCTGCCTTAGGACCTTATTATCATTTTTATTATTATTATCCTCATATATTACCTTTCTTGCTCTGGCAGTACTTTTTAGAATGGCATTTAAGGGGAAGTATATAAGTTTCACTAAAAACAGCACCTAATGTATAGACTATTCGCGGACCTTAAAGTTAAGATTGGCTGATTCTTTAGAATGTATATATATATATATATATATATATATATATATATATATATATATATATATATATATATATATATATATATATATATATATAATATATATATATATATATATATATATATATATACATATATTTATATACATACATACATATATATACACATACATATTCTTTCTGACACTACTTTTAAGAATATTTAATGGGAAATATATAAGTTCCATTAAAAACAGCATCTAAAATATAGCCTAGAAGGACTATATTCGCGGACCGTGAAGAGCAAATTGGCTGACCTTTCTTTGGAATGCAACAAGCGCATCTTTACCAAGACACCCGTTTTTTATCACGGTGCCGTCTGCGCATGAATCCTTTCCAGATTTCTTGAAGCAGAATCCTCCCTGGAGATGGCAGCTTGGAGTGATGGCGCAAAGATTGTCAAATGAATAAATGATAATGGCAACTTGGAGATGGCGCAAGAAGGATTGTCTGTAAGATAAATGAATGATAAATGATAGATGGCAACTTGGAGTGATGGCGCAAGAAGGATAAGATAAATAATGAA
>NW_020872707.1:339220-340773 GCF_003789085.1 Penaeus vannamei
AAAAACATTTCCTGAAAGATTGCTAGAAACAAGTGAAAAGATATAAAGTGTTACAGTTATGTTTCACACAATCACTTGCGAAACTATTTTTTCTTTTCTCAGCCTTCACAATATTTCGCGCAGACCCCTCTCCCTCCCCCGAAAGGAAAAAATATTATTTTCTTTTATAATAACTCCAGGAAGGCCAGTGAGGGCTCATTTGGAAACTGAGATATAACGAAAAATGCATTTGTACCAGTGCTGGGAAAGTATGTTATATATTTGAATATATATAATATATATATATATATATATATATATATACTTATATGTATGATATACATACATACGTGTGTGTGTGTTTGCTTGTGTGTAGACATACATAATAATATCCTCTACAGTCTCGTTTCTTCCCCAGACAAGTGTCGCTGCGGAGTGAGCAACGGCGACCGCATCATCGGAGGGACGGAGGTGTCCCCACCCTTCAGATATCCCTGGCTCGTCGCATCTACGAGATTGAGAATCTGAAGGAGCCCTTCTGCGGCGGGAGCATCATCAACACCCGCTACGTCGTCACGGCCGCGCACTGTATGTTTACGCGGGAGAACGAACCCATCCCCGCATCCAAGTTTCGAGTGAAAGTCGCCGAGCACGACGTGGCTTCTGAGGACGACGACGTCGAAGGAGTCACGCGGATGCTGGCCCTGGAGAGCTACGTCTTCCATGAAGGCTACACAGAGAACTACTTCAACCTGGACATCGCCCTCCTGCGTCTGGAGGAGGCCCTGGACCTCACGTCGCACCCGGTCCGACCCGTGTGCCTACCTTCGGACCCGACGAAGGTCTACGAAGGACAGACCGGGAAAGTCGTCGGCTGGGGAGACACGACCAATGGCGACAAGAAGTACCCCGACATCGTTCGGGAAGTCGACTTACCCATCGTCGAGTGTGGGCGCAAGGAGATAGCCGGTGTTTTGATCACACCTTTCATGCTGTGCGCAGGTTTTAAGAAAGGCGGGAAGGACAGTTGTTCTGGCGACTCGGAGGCCCTCTGACGTGGAAGAAGACGGGAGGTTCACCTTGGTGGGGATCGTCTTTCGGCGAGGAGTGCGCCAAACGGAAAGTTCCAGGCGTCTACACGCGCATCACTGAGCTTTTGGAATGGATTAGCAGCAATACTGCTGAAGTATCTTACTGTCAATAGATTTTAAGTGAGGGTTTATTGTTATGAGTTGTAGAAACTGTTATACACACATATATGTGTTGAAGTCTGCCCTCCTTTGATATAAGCTGTATTATATGATTGACGTTGACCAAATAATACATACTAAATAGGCCCATTTTTGTTTCAGGAAAACGCTAATGACTGCGTATGGACGTGCAATTGCAAAAGAATAGAGTGTGAATTGAATTATATACAACACAGACAGGACTTAGAAAGGACCTGAGTTGAGAAATAAAACACATAGAATTGCGCAAACAGACACTAAAAAAAAGACGTAACCGCAGTACAAAAGAAACGAAATATCCAGACTCAAGAAGAGAAAATGGATAAGGCTACATGGAAGAACAAA
>NW_020872707.1:368354-370854 GCF_003789085.1 Penaeus vannamei
TGTGTAATAGTTCAAGGTTACAACACTACGACCTAACTTTAATGTGCTTCGGAAAAGCTATGGTGACAGGGATTCCTTTTTCCGCTTTGTGTTGTTGTGCTTGTTTCTGCTCCTGCTGTTCGTGCTATCATTATTATTGCTGCTTTTATAGTGATTATTATGAGTATCATTGATATTTCTATTGGTGTCACTATTCTATTTTCATTTATAGTTTTATCATTATCATTATCCCTTTCCTCTCCATAATCATCATTATCAGTGTCATGAGCATCATCTTTATTATCATTACTATATCATGATTATCTTCTACATCATCACTATCATGTTGCTGTTATCCCCATCATTATCATTGTCGTTATCATAATTATTATATATTTTTTCATTATTATCATCATCATCTTTTTTTACTATTATTGGGATTCTTATTACTATAGCTATAGCCATATTATTTTTATTTTGATAATTTTGACAGTGATGATAATGATAACGATGATAATAATAGTGATAATGAGAATAATATGGTAGCACTAATTGTAGTTGTATTAACAGTAATCGTAATGATAATAATAATTACCATAATAATGACAATAATGGTTATGATAATGATATTGATACTGTTGAAAATAATACTAACAACATAAAAATATATATAATGATAATAACATAACAATATTAATAATGATAATAACAAAACAATTAATAATAAATAATAAAAAATAAAAACAATAATACGGATACGAGAAGTAAAAAAATAATAATGGTGGTAATGATGATGATAACAATGATAATAATAGCAATGATTATTCTGATACTGATAATGATAATAGTAATGCAGATAATACTAACAATGATAATAACAATATTAATGATTATCATTATTACTATTATTATTATCACTATTATGATAATTATTATAGCAGTAGTAATAATAATAATGGTTATCATAAAGATAATTATAAAAAAAACTATAATAATAATGGTAACAGTGAAAATGTTTATGCTGATAATAATAATGTTTATAATGATAATGATAATGGTAGTGGTAATAATGATGATGGTAGTGATAATAGTACGATAATAATGATAATAATTATGATAATAATAGTATTGATAATCATAACGAAAATGATAATGATAAAGATAATGGTTATTATTATAATGATCATATTGCTCAAAATGATATTGATGATGATAATCAGAACAATTATAACAATAATAATAATAATGATTTTAAGTATCATAACAATAATGATAATATCAATAACAGCAACAATGATGATAAAGTCAATAGCAACAGGGCAATATAGTAATAATAATAGTAATGATCATAATCATTATCATTATCATTACTATTACCATTATCATGAATGAGAATCGTGATGATAACAGTAATAATAATGATAACAACATTATCATTATTTTGATAAATACTACTAATAGTATTATTATGACCATCATCGTGATTAGTAATCATTATTATAATTATAATGATTATGTCTTTATTATAATTCATATCATTATCATACATTCTATCATTTGAAGTATTATCATTATTATTATCATTATAAACATTATCATCATTATAATTATTATTACGGTGTCATTAGCGATGTTATGATAATAACAGTAGTAATAATAATTATAATGATAAGACAAAGAATGACAAATATTATCATTATCATCATAATTCATCATTATCACCATAGTTATCGTGATAATCATCACAAAGATCATTATTCACACTAATCATATAATTAACATTTCCCTCATAAAATTTCCCTATCATCATATACCATCACCAGTAGTGCCATATCAGTGTGTGATTACTGGTTGTCAGTATTACAAATATTATCATGATTATTGTTGAAATAATGATAATGATGATGAACATAAGTATAATAATGAGTTATTTGCAAGAATATTATTAGTCCTGCATTGTTGATATTTTTATCAGTTCTTTTGGCACCAGACTTATAATCAGATTGCGTCAAATGTGCATGACAATGTAAATATTGATTTATCAAAACGACACTCAAGTCAGTATAAAGTGGTTACTATCATGACCCTACAGTTAATATCAATACGTTATTATATTTTATTTGCACGGTATAAGGTCCTAGTAATCTTATCCTATTTGGTTGCAGTGTATCCATTTGATTTCCTCACATGGGAAAATGTAATATGTACATTTTCATACAAAATATACATCATAAGTGAATATTGTAGGAATAGATTAGAAAGTGTGCTGTATATTCATTGGATTATTTTTCTATGTTGTTATCAAGCTTTAAGAAGTCAAAGCAAATCCGATTTCATTAACCGAGTAGATAAATAAAACAAGAAAGATGATCAAATCAACAGATTGCTACTAAATTAGATAAGACAAATAATGTAACAGAATTGCAAAAAGTACCAGTGGAAATTTCACGGAATAATAGTAATGAATACTAAGATAAATAAAAAGTAAGAAGTATTTCTATCTCACTCTTCCACCTTCCTT